>PVIW01018218.1:0-12154 GCA_004026585.1 Noctilio leporinus | reverse complement strand
AATGCAGTTATGCAAAATCACAATGTGGGCTTTGTGACATCACAATGAGAATGTGTGAAATCACTTTTGCATTTTGTAATGTCACAATGAAGCTCTGTGACATCACAATGAGGGATTTGTGACATCACCATCAGGACATGTGACATCACAGTGCAGGCTTTGTGACATTATAGTGAGAATGTGAGAAATCACAGTGATGTATTATGATACCACATTTAGCCTTTGTGGCATCACAGTCAGACTGGGAAATAAAGAGTTCCTGTGATATTACAGTGAGAATTTCTGAAATAATAGTGATGCATTATAACATCACATTGAGAATGTGTGACATCAAATTTGGGCTTTGTGACATCACAATGAGGTTGTATATCATTGCAGTGAGGGGTTTGTGACATCTGAGTGTGTCTGTATGACCACGTTGAAGGCATTGTGACATCATCATGAGAATGTGTGGAATCACTGTGGAGATTTGTGACATCACAGTGATCATGTGTGTAATCACAATGGAGGACTGTGATATCACAATTAGTTTGTATGAAGTCACATTATAGACCCATGACACCACAGGGAAGGCTTTGTGATATCACAGTGAGCATAAGTGAAATTGCAGTGTGCAGTATAACATCACTTGGAAGTTGTATGACATCAGAGTGAGGGCTTCATGACATAGCAGTGAAATTTTTTGAAATCACAGAGATGCATTATGACATCACATTGAGGGTGAGTAACATCACAGAGAGGGTTTTGAGACATTGAAAGCATTGTGATATCAAAGTGAGGTTGTGTGAAATCACTGTGGATCCTTGTGATATTACAAAATTGTGTGACATCACAGTGAAGCTGTGTTAAATCACAATGAAGGCTTTGTGACATTATAGTGACTGTGTGTGAAACCACAATAGGGGCCTGTGATATCACATTAGTTTATATGAAATTACATCATAGGCCTATGACACTGCCGGGAAGGCTTTGTCATATCACAGTTAGCATGTATGAAATCAAATTGGTGCATTATAGCTTCATGTTGAGGTTTTGTGAAAACACAGGGAGGGCTTTGTGACATCATAGTGAGAATTTATAAAATCTCACATTAGGACATCACATTGCCACTGTGTGACATCACAAAAAGAACGCATGAAACCATGATAGAGTTTTATGACATCCAAATGAGGATGCATGACATCACAGTGAAGGCTTTGTGACATCAAACTGAGGTTGTGTGAAATCAGAAGGGTTCCATAAGATATCATGAGGATGCTGTGTTAGATCACACTGAGGGCTGTGTGACATCACAATGAAGTTGTGCAACATAACAGTGAGCCTAGAAATATCACAGTGAGAATGTATGACATGACAGGGGAGCTTTGGAACATCATATTGAAGATGTGTGACACCACAGTAAGGGCTTTGTGACATCACAGTGAGAATTTGTGTAATCACAGTGATGCATTATAACTTCACATTGAGTCTGTGTGACATCACAATGAGGGCTTTATGACATCAAAATGAGGATACGTGAAATCGCAATGTGTCCTTTGTGGTATCACGATGAGGTTGTGTGACATCACAATGATGTTGTTTGACATCGCAATGAGTGTTTTGTACCATGACAATGAGGACGAGCGCAGTCACGGTGGAGCCTTGTGACATTGCATTGAAATTGTGTGAGATCACAGTGGAGCCTTTGAGAGAGGCTGTGTCATGTCACAGTGGGTCCTTGTGATATCATGATGAGGTTGTGTGACATCACAATGAGGGTTTTGTGACATCAGAGTGAAGATGGGCAAAATCACAATGAAGTTTTATGACATCACAATGAGGTAGCATGATACCACAGGGAAGACTGTGATATCACATTGAGGATGTTACAAATCACATGGGAGTTTTGTGACATTACAATGAGGTAGCATGACATCACAGGAAAAGTTTTGTGACACCAAGCTTAGGCTGTTTTGAAATAAAAAGAGGTATATATGATATCACAATGAGGTTGTGTTACATCACATGAGGGTTTTGTGATGTCACAATGACATTGTGTAACATGATAGTGTGGGCTTTGTGACATCACAATGAGAATGTGTGAAATGACAGTGGAGATTTATGACATCACAATGAGGTTGTGTGGCATCACAGTAAGAGCTTTATGACATAACAATGAGTTTGTGTGATATCACAGTAAGGGATTTGTGAAACACAATGGTGCACTATAACATCACAGGATATGTGACATCAAAGGGAGGGCTTTGTGAGTTCACAATGAGGTTGTGTAACATCCCAATGAGAACTTTGTGACATCACAGTGAGAATGTTTGAGATCACAATGGTGCATTATGACATCACATGGAGGCTGTGTGATATCGCAGTGAGGGCTTTGTGATAGCAAACTGAGGTTGTGTGGAATCTCAAGTTTTGTGACATCACAATGAGGTCATATGACATCACAGTGCAAGGCTTGTGACATCAATCTGCCACTGATTTCAGAACATTGGGGTAACCTGATCCTAGGTGCTGATTCCAAGCTGCCTTCCTCATCTATTTCTTGGGACAGAAATATGGCCTCAGAGAGGTGTCCAACATCCCCTAAAAAAGGGCCACATTCAAGAAGAAACCCACATCTTTAAACTGACCTTCTCATGGCAACTGACCCCATAAGCAATGCACAATTCTAAAGCGCAGTGAGGCCCAGTCTAGTTAATCACTAGGTTTCCAGTGGAAAAAGCACCCACAGCTGCAGTTTTTCCATGTTTCCACCTGTGCTTTTCCACATAGTTTGTCTCACTGTCACAGGGGGTCTTACCTCAGTAGGATCTTACTGTGTGGTCCTGTTCCCAAAGGTAACCACTCTTCTGTTAGACTCATGCTCCTTACCAAAGTCATGTGAATGACTACAACACTTAACATATTCTGGTGGCAGATATCAGAAAACAATGCCACACCCCATGGCAGCTGTGGCAGTTGCAAGATGTTTGGGCTTCAATTAGTTCTTCCTGCTTAAAATGCATCTGACCTGGAAGACACAACGGTGCTGGTGGCTAACAGCTCTGTTTACAGAACTCACAATAGTTTTATTTGCACTGATATCTGACAGTACACACAAGGCCAGGAACTGCTTTTGGTGCCTGCTAGGACACAGGACCCCCAACAATCATCTTAAGCCATAAACCCCCCAAATAAAGCTTGTGTTCAAAACAGGGCTCCCTCTTTCAGTAATGCACAATGAAGCTAATGCCACAGCCCTGTTTTGTCATCCACCTGGCTCTCCTCTGCAGGCCAGCCAGGAATTTGGGAGTTCTGGCCTGATAAGTCTCTTCCAAATGCATATCTCCAGATAAGTCTGTCTGTGGGAAATAATGTGAATGGAACAATGAACACTCTTTGCCACCAGTGGGACAAATTTAAATCTATGCCCTGTTGTCACTTCTAGCAGTGATTGTAGTTATCACAATCACAGTGTGCCAGACTGGGGACCTAAGCTTTACAGAGGAACAGATGGAGTGCAAGGACCAGAGACTGTGTCCTGCTGGAGTGAGAGTGGGGCCACTGAATCACTGAGTGTCTGGACAGCAGAGTCCAAGACCCAGCAGGATCCCAAATAGAGTTTTACATGAAGAGTGTCCCCTCCACCTGCAGTTACAGACTGGGGCACAGCTCTCCCTCCCTCTCCCTCCCAGGCCTGTTCCAGCGGGAAGGCTCCAGACCCAATGCTGGCTAGGGCACAGCCACTAGTACCACACTTTTGCTGGGCTACAGAGCTGCCCAAAGTACCTAATCAGAAGGCAAGGGCCCCAAGTGAAGGTGGGAGCTTTTGTCCCTACCTATTGTCACTGGCCTGCTAGTCCTGCACAGTCAGGGTCGCATGTCCTGCAAAGGCAGAGTGGGGCAGGAGCTCATGCCCAGAGACAACTGGCAGTCTAGGAGCCCTTCTGTTTGCACCCCCAAGCCCTGCAGGTCCCCTCACATGGAGATGCTCTGACCATCTCAGATGAGTTTGACCATCAACTTTCTTCTCCTGTCTTCAACCTCCTGACCTGGCTCTCCATTCAAAGCCACCATTAAAATTCCATCATCTTGACTGAATCAAAAAATTTTTGGTACATTTACACAATGGAATACTACACAGCAGAAAGAAAGAAGGAACTCCTACCCTTTGCAACAAAATGGATGGAACTGGAAAGTATTATGCTTAGTGAAATAAGCCAGTCAGTGAAAAACAAATACCATATAATTTCACCCATTACAGAACACTAATGAACAAAACAAACAAACAAGCAAAAACAGAACCAGATGCATGAATACAATGAATAGACCTTCAGTGGACAGACTAGTGGGGGAGGAGGGAGAAGGAGGCAAAGAAGGGGAGCAGTTTGTAGTCAAGAAACTAGTATGGAAAAACCATGGACATGGATAACAAATGGGATTAACTTTGGGGGGAGTGGGTGGGTGGGGAAAAGGACAGAGGGAAGGAAAAAAGGGATGGATGTAATAAAATAACAAAGAATTCAATTTAAAATTCCATCATCCTCTTGCATAAAAGAGCCTTTTCAAAGATTCATCCTGACACCTCCACCTGCCACCACCCGACATGCTTTGTTAAGAGTGAGACTTAGAAAACATTTCCCAAAGCTCATTTTTGTGAAGAAACTCCCCAAATTCTCCTTTAAAATTGGAGCCATATGTCTATTATTACTGTATTTTGGTTTAAAATGTGAGTGGGACCAAATGAGGCAATAGTTAGGGTCTCAAACTATTCTCTCTCCCCTAGATGATGGGAGAGAAGGGACCAGGCACCATGCAGAACTTATTCAGCCAGGACACCGGTGACCCTCAAGACAAAAGTCATCGTTTGAGCCAAGGGCAGACAAATGCCTTTAAAGCAACAGAAAAATGAGGACAGAACTAGGCTTTGTGGAACTTGGAGGCCCTACAGTTTGGGGGTAAGTGGGCTATGCAGGAAGGGGAGCCTGTGCCTGCATACTGAAATGGAGAAAGGAAATTGTGGCAAATTACATATTTTAATAGCCTGACCAATACCACTCACATTGCAATATCCAAAAACAGTATTTTAAATTAACTGCCATACCCTCCTAAAATGTCTCTTTCTACATTTTCTTGGATTGGTGTCTTTTTCTCTTCATGGAACAATTTCATGCATCATTTTATGTGATGGGACTAGAGAATAATTCATCTTATCCTTCATCTGTTCTTATAGATGTTTTCAGTATGAGCAGCTCAAAATGAGTTTTTGTAGCTGTACATCCTCATCTAAATTCTTAACTATTCCCAGAAAAAAAGGCATTCTTACCCCAGAAGGGACACCATCCCTATGCACAGAAGGGCAACGCCCCATGTCTGAGTCCCAACTAGGACCAGTGCTCTGTCCCTGGATTCCCAAGTGCCGGCTGCCTGCTGAGGCCCCACACTGGGCAGGGATGTGGTGGACAGAAGGTGCTGGCAGGGGAAGCAGCCTTGCCAGGGCTTTGTTGGTCACCCACAGGCCTGAGAGCTGGTGTTGAAGCCATGGTCTTCACGGTGAAGCTGGGTGAGCACTGGAAGGAGGGGGACAGCAGAGGAAGGAGAGGCTGCATCAGGACCCCAGGAAGGTTGTATCTGTGGGTTTATGAAGGAGAGAAGCTGGGACATGCAACTTGTCTCTTAAATGCACAAAGGCACAGGAGGGGGAATTTATGGGGAGCCCTGATCCAGTGCATCAGCAGAGCCAGGGACCTGATCCAGTCACTGGGATGAGGATTGAGGAGGAGAAGGAGAACAGGTGGCAGAGCAGAAAGCAGAGGCACCTGGGAGGAGTGGACAGGAGGAAAGATCCTCTTAGTTGAACTTAGGCTTCATTGAGAAGGAAAACTATGGTTACGAATGAGGGAGAAAAAGATACTGGAGGCAGTGATGGGGCAGGGGTGTCCAGGGGAGAACTAGGGACAATCAGGGCACACAGCCAGTTGGCAACTGAGGGACAGGTTAAAGGGAAACAAGAGTATGGTGGTGGTGAAGAGAAGAAAGTAAGGAGCTCACCTCCTAGGCTCCCCCTCCAAGACAGAGGTGGTTTCTGGCACATGTCACAGCAGATCAGACATTTCTGAGGTGGAGAGCTGATGGCACCCCCTTCACTCACAGGCAGTAAAGGAGAGCCACAGATGCCACAGCTAATACCTGTCACCTCCCATTACTGACAGCAGGGTGCTGCCAGGCAACGTATGGTGCCAGGTGCATTCACCCTCATCACTACCATAGAGGAGGTGCTGAGGGGCCCAACTTGTGGAGAATGGGTTTGTGCTTCACAGGCTGCAGGGATACCACTGGTTCTATCACGATAATATTGAAACAGCACTTGGTCGCCCAAACAAATTTCATCCCCTTACTCCCACTGCACCTTTTGAGGAGCCTGTGGTCTGCAGAGTAGGGTTGGGCCACAGCCAGAAGAAAAGCAGTTTGGGTCTGATGTGGTCACCCTCCAGGTGGCTTAAACATGAGGCAAAGGGGAGCAGGTCCCCCAGAGATTTTCAGAGTGCTCCTTGTCCCTTGTTTGTGCTCAAGATGTTTTCATTTGGCTCTTGACCAGCCCCATTAGCCAAACAAGTCAGCAGCAAAGCTGTGCAAAAACATCCCCAAAGCCATCAAAAGACCGTGTCCAGATGCACATGCCCCCAACAGCCCAGGACAATTCGGCCCCTTCTGCATCCCTGGCCCTAACTAATAGTGCCTCCGCTATTAGGATTAAAACACTAATTCAGGTTTCATCTTGGGTTTTCATTTGGGAATTTGGGACATGACGCCTTGGCAAGAATGACCTTTGACACATGCCCTTTGGAGGCATTGATAGGTGAAGCTCTTTGGTTCCACCCTGAATGTGCTGATAAAACTGAGCTCAACTACAGAGGCAAAGGTAGGTGCTGCCTTTTTGAAGCTGGGCCTTTCAAAGAACAATCCAGTGAGTAAATCAAGTCAATTGTACCAGAGCCTGGGGCTCCAGGATCTATTCTCAGCAGAAAGTGCTCCCCAGCCCCATCCTGGTCCAGGCCTGTCCCTGTGCAAAGAATTCCACCCTCCCCACAGAGCTTGAATCCTGTGGCTATTGGCTGCCCTGCCCTGCAGGGAAGGTCAAAAGGAGAGGGCAAGATGGTTGCCAAGATTCACAATTGATTTGGATGGCCTGGAAGTGGAGAATGCACCCCGGTGTCAACCATGTTTCAGAAATCAGCCTGGTCATGATAGCTGCTGTTGATCAACATCTTGACACAAGTGCCTGCTGCTGGCATAGGAGACAGCCCCTCAGAGGACAGAAGATGGATATCTACTCTTGCTGCTGAACCTGGCAGCCATTGCTCATTGACTGACTAATAAACCTCTTGAACTACCCCTTCTGACCAACTTCAAGGTCAGGCAAGATCCTCACCTACCTTAAAGAAAGTTCTGCTTGGGCTTGGGTGCTTGGACATCAGGGTGGGGGCTCAGAGCAGTTACTTAAAGATGCTCCTCTGCCCCCTTTATCCCAGGCCCCACCCCTCCCTGGGGTCTTGGCTGCTGGTTCAGGATGTAGCTCAGCCCTGGCAGCTCTGTGCCCTGGCTCTCCCCACCAGCCTCAATTCTTGGCTGCAGCCCTGACTGTGTCTCACTTTCTATGGCTCTAAGTTCAGATCTTCGGGCTGTAGTCTTTAAGTGGTCCCATTCATGCTTCTAGGTCCAGCCATTGAGATGACCAGTCTGCCACTAGGTCCTGCCCACAGTGACTTGTTGGAGGAGGCCATTCAAAACCCAGATGGATGAGCCTGGCAGGTCTTGTGCATGGTACTCCAGGAGCAGGGCAGGTGGGCAATACTCACGAGGAGCAGAGTGTCAGGAGAGTGTTGAGTGTGTGCACAGTGGGGGCTAGCTTTTGTTTCTCCATCTTACTAATGACTGAGACAAAAGATGCCAAATGACAGAGAGGTGGCCTGAAATGAGGGATGTAACCACTTCCCCTGTCTGCACCAGCTTGTCCTTACCAGATGCACTGGGATGCACTGGGAACCAGTTTGGGCAGAGGAAGATGATGAGAGTGGGTGACCATCTACAGAACATGTGGCTGATGTGAAAGTCAGCTGGGGAGGCTCAGGTGTGAGCTAGACTCATGTCCCTGGGTCAGAGCAGTGGGAAGCCAGCCTGGTAGAAGCCCTGGAGGATGGGAGCAGGATGCAGATGGCATGTGGATTAACTAACTGACAGGGCTGCTAACCACTCCAGTCCCAAGACATCATGAAAATTCAGGCCCAGTGGAGCAGTGGTGGGGTGGAGCAAGCCTGGAGCCCAGGAAAGCAAACACATGTCAGGACAGACTATGCTGTGACCACTAAGGCCACAGCTGGGAAGAGGGTGAGAGATGCAGGCTTCAGGACAGATAGGTAATGTGTGGTATATTACAGGCTGCTTGGTGGGGACACCAAGTGAGAGGCATGACTGTGGCAGAAGGGCAACACTGGGCACAGACAGTAACTGCACAAAAACATTCACTAAATGACCAGTTGGGTCATCTGTCTCATGGTTGCTGCACAGACAGTGTACCTTTTCAAGGGGCCACTGCTCTCCCTGGCAAGCTTTCCTGGGTTGTTAGGGCTTTCCAGTGGGGAGGTGCAGAGGAAGGAGCACACTGTGGTCCTCAAGCCTGGAAACTTCTGTCCCAGTTGAACAAAGAGCCCAGCTCAGTTTCCTGTGGCATTGTCAGAGGAACCTCAATGGGCTTAGTATGTGGGCCTGGACCTGTCGGAGGGACTGGGCAGGTCTCTCTTTGCCATGTTTTCAAACTCCACCCTCATCTCAGCCTCTGCCAATAAAAGGCATATGTGTGCAAATTGAGCTTTCTGGGATGATAAATGACACTTCACATGGTCCTTTGGCCCAGGAGGGGCTGCCCCAGGTGGGAGGCACCTATGATGGATGCAGGTCCTCCTGCCTGGAGTGCATCTGCTCTCCCTGGATCACTGTTAAAGAAATCCGGCAAAAGACAAAGACTTAACTCCCCAACTGCAATCTATGTTATAATCACAGAAGTTGAGCTCACTGAACAGCCTTGAGTGAAAATGTTTCTGCTCACTGAATGCTTGGTAATTTGTCTGCCAAAGCATACACTAAAGAAACAAGCTGGATGGCACCAAATCCTCCCCAGGGAGCAGATGGGTGTCGAAGGTTTTCCAGGAGCCCAGGGGCAGTCATGCTTATGTGCACAAGGGACAGAGCCGAGCACACAGTCATGGCAGTTGTAGCGCACGAAGGCCCATGTTTGGCTGTGCAGCAGCTACTTGATTAAGTGACCGTTTCAAATTCTCAGGAAGCCAATTTATGTCCTTCTCAAAACGCTTTGCTCAGCTAGGACACCCTACTGGGTTTGGAGGCCCTCCCTCAGTTTGCTTACTTCTTAGAGTTCCTGTGAACATGTGACTTGTGACTCACAGAAGAGGAGCACTGTCTCACCGACGCCATTCACACAGGGTGTGTGTCAGTGACCCCTGCAGCATTGCTGCCTCGGTCATATCTCAGTCATGTCTGGGTCATGTTCAACTGTTGCTGATGCAGCTGTCTGCCCTGCACACTGTGAGCTCTTTCAGAACCATCAGCATTTTGAGGTGGAGGGCTCAGTCGGCCTGTGGGGAAACCCTACAGGACCCAAGTTCAACCCAGGGCTGTGGCTGCACTGATGGCTCTGACACTGTTGTTACCAATGGTCTGTCCTTTATGAAACATGTCAGTGTCAAAGCTTTAAAACATGTGCTGTCCTAAAAAGGGGGTGGATATAACACAACAACAATATTTTTAATTGATCAATCAATCAATCAATCAATCTATAAAACACATGTTGTCCCAAGGTATCATGAAATGTTTTAAACAAAAATTGACTGATGTGATCAACCAACTTACACCAGTTTCAGAAGGCTTGGGTGGGACACAGGAGACAGGAGCAGAGCTCCATCTGTGATGTGAAATCCACCAGTTGAAACCACTGAGAGGGGATGTGGGGCTGCCCAGTTGCTCATGGACAGCAGCTCGGAAGAAAGGAAAAATGCCATCAACTTGATAGCCCTCAGTGTGCTCATTTCCTCCCACCCCAACTCTGAGTGCTGTCTACTTTCAGCTTCTCTGCAGAGGCAGCAAATAACCTGGATGTCAGCATCTGTAAGCCATTTAAAAGTACCTTCATAGCACACAGAATATGAAAAACTGGATGTTGGATGTGATGCTACAGATTTATAGGTCCAGACACAGTGATGGGTCTCCTTGTGCCCCCACTCAAGTTCTAGGATATAAATCTTTGTAAAAAGCTGGAAGATTGCATCTTTTAAATGGTAAGTGCCTGTCTATGCCTTGGAGGTAGGAATGTTTTTGCACTCCCAGCTCCCAGTCAGCAGAGAACCATAATGTGATTCTTCAGAATTGAAAGACAATGAATAAGCTTAGGAAATGAAGGCAGCTTAGAGAATAAGATGGACTCTAGCATCTCCTCAGTCCTCCCCTCCTTTACTCTGCTGTTGCCACAGAAGTCAGTGTGTTTGTGGGCAGGTCCATCTCAACAGAAGAATCTGCAGATGTGCATTTTCTACTTACTTGCTTTCTTACTTACTTATTTATTTTATTTACAACAGAATTTTAAAATGTGTGCAAGTCAATTTAAGTTCACTGACTTTACTTTTTATGCATTTTTCTCTACCTGCCTACATTTGAACCTCTCTCTGCCCACTGCCATACACCCTGGCTTGGTTCAAGAAGGAGCTGAGAATGGCATGCTATCCACTGCTTACTTCATTCAGAAAACATATATATGCCATTTATTAATGACATGAGTGCACTAGCTCTGAGTTTTTCTGCTATTTTTTTGTCCCATGAAGTCAAGATGGCATTGAGCACCAAATGACTAAGAAAAGAAAGTGTCTGTGGCATCCTGGGCTCCAAATGACTCAGCCACATAGTTACATCTCAACCTGACTTTGGGAGTCAGGTTTAAAACATTGGATACAAGTACTTTGTTTTATCTTTCAACACAGCAAAGATCAAACAATATAATCATCTTTATAGAAAATGAAAAATAAGCTCAGAATTATAAACTTTAATAAAATAGGATTAGATAAATATATTCTTAACATGGTAAAATATAGCTAAGCACCAAAGACAATGAGTGTAAACCTTCTCTAAATAAATTAAGTTTATAGTAAGATATCAGGGTATAAAATTAATACAAAAAAAAAAAACTAATAGTTTTAGAAGATATAATGGAAGAAATGTTCAAAAGCAGTGATGAGACAATATTCAGGAATAAACTGAAGATCTAGAGGAGAAATATTTTTAAATATCCTCAAAAGCTCATATCAGAAAACTAGTAACAGGGCAAAGACTTAAAATATCATTCATTAGGGAGATCAACATCTAGATTGTCAATTTCCCCAATGTTAATGTAACTTCAATAAAACAGAAATCCATGTTTTTCTAGATTTTTGTGTTTTAATTTTTTTTTTTTTATTGTGGGGCAAGTACTAAACAATCAGACTTTAAAGTTCAGATAGAAAAAAGAAATAAACAAGAATAGTCAAAATCTTCTGAGGAAAGAGTTAAGTGAGGGAGGAAGCCCTACTACTTATACTTATAAGTAGACACAAAATATGTGGTAAGTTAGAATATAATAAATGCAATGTTTCAAGTAAGTAGTAAAAAGATGACTATGTGTTAAGTGGCTTGGACAACTGAATCAGTGTCTAGCAAAATAAATAATGAAAAAGTTTTACCCATATTCATATCTCCTCTATACATCAAAATTAATACCAAATGTATCAATTTAAGTGTTAAAAATAAAATCATCAATGTACTCACAGAAATAATGAGCAAATTCTTTCACAACTTTGTAGTAGATGGAGGACACTTTTTACTAAAACTGAAAATTCAAATGCAGTACAAGGATTCATAGATTCAAGGGCATAACAGTAAAACTTCTGTATGAAAAACCTACCATCAGCATATTTATAAAACAAGATAGACAATAAGAAAATATATTATTTCCATAGACAACAGTATGTTGACTGCCATAGAAAAAGTGGAGGGGGCAAGTAGGAGGAAAATGGGGGAACTAATGGAAGGAGACTTACCTTTGGGTGTAGAACACACAACACAAGATACAGATGAT
>PVIW01018217.1:0-12158 GCA_004026585.1 Noctilio leporinus | reverse complement strand
AAAGGAAATCAAAGAACAAATCAACAAATGGGACTACATCAAATTGAAAAGTTTCTGTTCAGCTAAAGAAAATATCAGCAAAATTCAAAGGGAACCAACTGTATGGGAAAACATAATTGCCAATGATACCTCAGACAAGGGTCTGATCTCCAAAATATATAAAGAACTAATGCGACTCAACACCAGGGAGACAGACAGCTCAATTAAAAAATGGGCAAAGGACCTGAACAGACCACTCACTAAGGAAGAGATACAAATGGCCCAGAGGCATATGAAAGAATGCTCAACAGCGCTAGTTATCAGAGAGATGCAAATTAAAACTGCATTAAGATACCACCTCACACCTGTCTGAATGGCAATCATCAGCAAATCAACAAACAACAAGTGTTGGCGAGGATGCAGGGCAAAGGGAACCCTCATACACTGTTGGTGGGAATGTAGGCTAGTGCACCCACTGTGGAAAACAGTGTGGGGTTTCCTTAAAAAACTAAAAATGGAACTGCCTTTTGATCCAGCAATTCCACTACTTAGACTATACCCAAAGTATCCTGAAACACCAATTCATCAGAACCTATGTACACCTATGTTCATAGTGGCACTATTTACAATAGCCAAGTGCTGGAAACAGCCTAAGTGCCCATCAGTGGATGATTGGATCAAAAAACTTTGGTACATTTACACAATTGAATTCTATATAGCAGAGGGAAAGAAGGAACTTGTACCCTTTGTAACAACATGGATGGAACTGGAGAGTATTATGCTTAGTGAAATAAGGCAGTCAGTGAAGGACAAATATCATGTGATCTCACCCATTTCAGGGCAATAATGAGCAAAACTAACAACAAGCAAAACAGAACCAAGTATATGAATACAAGTAATAGGCCTTCAGTGGTCAGGGGGAAAGGGTTTGTGGGCAGGGGGGAGGCAGAGGCAAGAAAGGGGAGCAGCTTAGACAAGAACCTAGTATAAAGGATCCATGGACATGGACAATCGGTGGGATTGACTTTGGGGGGAATGGGTGGGTGGGGAGGTGGGCAGAGGGGAGCAAACAGGGGATGAATGTAATACAACAACAATAAAATTTAAAAAAAAGAAACAAAGGATACACTGCTTAAAATAAAGAATAATTTACAGGGAATCAATAGTAGAGTGGATGAAGTTGAGAACCAAATCAGTGAAACAAAAACAACCAATTAGAACAACAAGAAGAAAAAATAATCCAGTGAAATTATAGTGTAAGGAGCCTCTAGGACAACTTCAAGCATACCAACATTCACATCATCAGGGTGCTGGAAGAGAAAAGAGAGCAAGAAATCAGAAACTTATTTGAAAAAATATTGACAGAAAACTTCCTAAACTTGGTGAATTTCCTGGACATGCAAGTCCAGGAAGCACAGAGAGCCCCAAACATGATGAACCCAAAGAGGCTGACACCAAGACACATAATAATTAAAATGCCAAAAGTTAAAGAGAAAGAGAAAATCTTAAAAGCAGTAAGAGAAACACAAGTAATTACCTACAGGGGAGTGCTTCCATAAGATTGTCAGCTGATTTCTCAAAATTAACTTTGCAGACTAAGAAGGGATTGGCAAGAATTACTCAAAGGGATAAAAGGTGAGGACCTACAACCAAGATTACCTAGCAAAGCTACCATTTATAAATAAAGGACAGATAAAGAACTTCCCAAACAAGAAAAAGGGATTCATCACCATCAAACCACTGTCATATAAAAATGTTAAAGGGCCTTTTTTAGAAAGATCAGAAACATGAACAATAAAATGGTAATAAGTACATACGTATTGACAGTTGGATCTAAAAAACAAAATAAACAAGTAAGTAGAACAGCAACCAAATCTTAGATACAAAGAACATTTTGATGGTTGTCAGATGGGAGAGTGGTCAGTGGGGAGGGTGAGTAAAAAATGTGAAGGGTCCTGGCTGGTGGCACAGTGGATAAGGTGCCGGCCTGTGAACCCACAGGTCACTGGTTTAATTCCCAGCCAGAGCACATAACCAGGTTGTAAACCAGGTCCATAGCTGGAGGCAGGTGAAAGGCAACCATACATTAATGTCTTTCTCCCTTTTTGCCTCTTTCCCTACCCTTCTCTCTGAATATAATAAATAAAATCTTTTAAAAAATAAAATAAAGATCACACTGAATATAAATTTCTGTATCTTTCTATTCTTTTTCATTTGCCTAAAAAAAAAAAAATGTGAATGGATTAAAACCTGCAAATCAATAGTTACAGAATAGTCATGTAAATGTGAAGTACAACATAGGAAATAGAATGACCAAAGAACACATATGCATGACCCATAGACATGGACAACAGTGTGGGATTGCTGAAGGAGTGGTGGGGGATGGATGGGGACAAAGGGAAAAAATTGGTACAACTGTAATAGCATAAATAATAATATATAAGTTAAAAATTAAAATTCACATCATATGCTAGATACAACCACCCAGATTCCACATGAAAATATTTAAACTGCTTGACAATCTTTAAGTGCATTTGGAAGTATACTGGACATTGTTTACATAATAGTTGTTATAAATTTAGCACCTTTCTGGGTTGGTTTATGCTTGAGAAAATAGGAAATGATTAAGGGGAAGCAAATAATGGCTAATATCTCTTATGGGCTAATTTGGTTCCATGAATAGCTCATCTGACATATGCATGCTACATATTGTTAAGTCCATTAGAGCTTTTTAAAAAATTTTTTATTGTTGTTGTATTACATCCATCTCCTTTTTGCTCCCCTCTGTCCCCCTCCCCACCCACCCATTCCCCACAAAGTCAATCCCACCTGTTGTCCATGCCCATGGTTCCTTTATACTAGGTTCTTGTCTAAGCTGCTCCCCTTTCTTGCCTCTGCCTCCCTGCTGCCCCCAACCCCTTTCCCCCTGACCACTGAAGGCCTATTCATTGTATTCATATATTTGGTTCTGTTTTGCTTGTTGTTAGTTTTGCTCATTATTGTCCCGTAATGGGTGAGATCATATGATATTTGATTTAGCTTTAGAAATGGGAAGGCTTCACATAATTTACCTAGCCAAGGGCATTTTCACCTGATGACAAGTTTACATGTTTCCCAATGTTATTAGGTAAAATCTAGTCATCAGAATAGCAGAGAGTACAATTATTAGTTTATTTATTTGACTCCATTATTGTTAGCATTAATTATAGTTTAAAATATATTTAGCAATTGTTGCCCTTCTTGGATGGAACACTACATTACTACTTTAGAGAACCACAATTTTGAAAATCTACACCAGAATAAAAGAGATGTTTTTTGAAACAGTCCAGAAGTATCAGTATTTAAGACAGCTATATCAAAAAATCTTTTGCATAATTCTAATTTGAACATTATTTATACATTAATTTGACAGAGTATAAAATTTGAGGCCTAATTATTGGTTATACTTACCAAATAAATTGTACTGAAAGGTATTTGATTATGCTTCACAGTTGTGATAATATAATAAAATTTTCTTTCAGATATAATTATCTGGACAATTTTGTTTCCTGGCACATTTTTTCTTACACTTAAAATGTGCTTTTATATTTGTTTTCCCTTTAAAAGCAAAAAAGTAGCAAATACTGTACATGGTCATCCTCTAATTACATAGTAAGTTTTTTCTATGATGAAACTGTAAATTTAAATACAGACCTAATAAGTAGAATTACCAAAATTTAGAATACTGTGAACACAGATAATACTGTAATCAATAAGAAGTGCCCTCATCAGTGATTGCCAACCTGGTCTGTATGGCAGGGAGAGATCTGTGAGACAACACAATTTACCAGACCAAGTTCCCTAAATCCTAGCTAGCAAATTCAATCTCCCTTATAAACAGTGAATTGCCATTACAGATGTTTGCCTATGAAATTATCAACTACTGAATGTACTTTGGTAGGAAACACATCTGTTCAGCATCAAATCTAAGAGAAGCACTATAACTACATTTTTTACTCTAGAAAGGATTTAATTGTTTGTTGATATTTTAAAATACATTTTTTGCTAGGAATAAATAAATCATACTATTTCAGAACAGAACAAATAATCATTAAACATACACTCATTTAATACATGCTATTCTCCTTGGCTTCAGTATTCCAGAAATGGTTACTCTAAGACCCATAAAACCCCATGTAGTTCAGAGAAGTTTCTGCTGCTGCCCATATTATTACATATGAGCAGCTTAGGAATCCTTCATACGATGGATGAATTATAACTGCAAATCACCATCACTGGGGCCAAAATTATTATTTTTCATTTCTGTTTTTGCTTGGAGTTAGCTTGGCTTTCAAGAGAAAATGTCTTGCTGACGAAAGCAGGCACACAGGCTGGGGTCCACTGAGAAGATTGCTGCCTGGAAGTTTATGATTTGTAAAATTTATAATAAGCGATAATGTATTTGACAAATAGTAAAAACATCTGAATTTATGCAACTTATTCCATGGAAAAGGGGCAGTTTGACAGAAAGGTGCTGTAGATGAGCAAATTCAGCTTTGTTTGAAAAACTACTTGAAGTTATTTTGACATAACTGAATTTGTAAAAATTAAGGAAACAACAAAAAGTGAAATGAACTGTTGGTTGATGCCATTATGATGTTAATTATAAAGTAGGCTTAAAGTTGTGAATTGGGGATGGATTCAGGTAAACTAGCAGGAACAGAAGGAATGCATGACATGACATGGTCAGAGGCCTGGGGGCAAATATCTCTGTGTTTCACCCTTTTGCATTTTGTAAAATATGGTTAATAATGCAATATGTTAGCATTGTTATAAAGAGAAAATTACCTAATAACCTTAAGTACTCTGCCTGGAATACAGTAAGTGGCACATTACTGTCATTTATTTTATTAGTAGCAGTAAGTTGTTGTTATTATTTTATTATTTGAAATGAAATTTGAAAATATTAAGAATGACAGGAAAAAAGTAATCCCCCTAAACCTGTTCAAAGTATGTTGGTTTGCTGCTATTCCCAGTAAAAGCTTCCAAAAGTCAGTCAGTGTCTGAAGCATTTTTACAGGTCTTATTTTTCCAGTTTTATTAAGAAATAATTGTCATGTATTACTGTATAAGTTCAAGGAGTGGAGTGTGATAGTTTGCTTTTTATATGTTGTGAAATGATTACCACAATAGGTTCAGCTAATATCCATCTTCTCATATAAATGTAATGGGGAAAAAAGAGAAAGAAAAAAGGAAAAACATTCTTCCTGTGATGAAAACTCGTAAGATTCACTCTCTTGTAAATTTTCCTTTACACCATATGGTAATGGTAACTTCAGTCATCATGTTATACATTACATCCCTAGTGCTTTTGACCACCTTCCTCCAATTTCCCCTCCCCTCACCCTTTTGTAAACAGAAGTCTAATATATTTTTCTATGATTTTGCTTTCTCTAGATTCTGCATATAGATAAGATCATACATTATTTGTCTTCCTTAAGGTCCATCCATATTGTCACAAATGAGTGATTTCCTAATTTTTATGGCTGAATAATAATCCGTTATGTGTATATAAACATACATACCACAAATTCTTTTCTTAGTTTAATTTTATTGTTGTGTTACATTCATTCCATTTCCCCTCACTCTGCTCTCCCCTTACCCCCATCACATTCTACCCCTGCAGTCAATCCCACTTCTTGTCCACGTCCATGGGTCATCGATGCTAGTTCCTTGACTGAACTGCTCCCTGTCTTTGCCTCTTTCTCCCTCTCTCCCTTTCCCCTTCCCATATCACAATTTCTTTATTCATTCATCCATCAAGGATACTTAGGTTGTTTCCATATCTTGGCTATTGTAAATAATGCTGATGTGAACATAGGAGTGCAGATATCTTCACAAGTTAGTGTTTTCATTTCTTTTGTTTATATTCCCAGAAGTGGAATTTAAGCAATTATTTATTTAATTTTAACACATTTTATTTATTTTGCAATTATAGTTGTCCCAGCTTCTCCCCTCTTGCCCCCCCCCCACATGGTACCCCCCATTCCCTCCAGCAGTGTCCCCCTTAGTTCATGTCCATGAGTCATGCATATAACTTCTTTGGCTTCTCCATTTCCTTTATTCTTAACATCGCCCTGTCTAGTCTATAACCACCAATGTGTACTTTTTTCCCCCTTTCACATCTAGACAATTCACCATTTAATTACTGCCTTCCATCAGCATGTCAAAACATATTAATACAGAGTTTTCTTTTCATTATTTCAAAATGCCTACATTAATTCATTTGTTTAAATAATTACTCTTCTTAGCCCTGGCTGGTGGCACAGTGGATAAGGCGCTGGCCTGTAAACCCAAAGGTCTCTGGTTCGACTCCCCAGCCAGGGCATATAACCAGGTTGCAGGCCAGGTCTCCAGCCAGGTCCATGGCTGGAGGCAGGTGAAAGGCAATTATACATTGATGTCTCTCTCCCTCTCTGCCTCTCTCCCTTTCCCTCTCTCTAAAAAAAAAATAATAAATAATTTCTCTTTTTAAGTAATATGAATTGCAATATTACCAAACACATGCAAAAATACATTTATAAACATACGTTATTTTTACACACATTTAAAGTACATACTGGACTTTGAAGAGTTGTTATAAAAATTTTAAATGGGCCAATAGCTAACATAATTATTACATGTTAAATGATAGTATTTTAGATATATTGAAATAAGATTAAGCAGTTTTTCTTCTTTAATACTGATTTTACTCTGGAATGTTATTTTTGTGAAATATATCATGGAAATGGTGTATTGCACAACTCATTTTTGTGAAAGTTGTCCTAGAGACAGTGCCAAACCCATAGTAAAAAAGGAATTTGATTTTTGAGTCAGATCCTCCCACCTCCAATAATATAATTCAACTTTATTTTAAACCACTGGAACTACAACTAATTCTTTTCGGCATTTTCCATCTTAAATAGTAGATTTATTTATTTATTTATTTAGGAAGCGCACAGGTCTTACTTCTTTCAAAACCCTCTGTTTTTCCTTTACATGTGTTTTACAAGTTGAAGCCTTCAGAAATAATGGTATTTGCAATGCTCAGCTGGTCCCACAGTAGAAATTATTATGTCTACTAAGTTGAGGTAAAAAAAAAAAAAAAAATCCCTAGGAATGTAGGCTGGTGCAGCCACTGTGGAAAACAGTATGGGGTTTCCTTTAAAAACTAAAAATGAAACTGCCTTTTGATCCAGCAATTCCACTACTTGGACTATACCCAAAGAATCCTGAAACACCAATTCATAAGAACCTATGTACACCTAAGTTCACAGCAGCACTATTTACAATAGCCAAGTGCTGGAAACAGCTTAAGTGCCCATCAGTGGATGATTGGATCAAAAAACTATGGTACATTTACACAATGGAATACTATACAGCAGAAAGAAAGAAGAAACTCCTACCCTTTGCAACAATATGGATGGAACTGGAGACTATTATGCTTAGTGAAATAAGCCAGTCAGTGAAGGACAAATATCATATGATCTCACCCATTACAGGACAATAATGAACAAAACTAACAACAAGCAAAACAAAAGCAAATATATGAATACAATGAATAGGCCTTCAGTGGTCAGGGGGAAAGGGGTTGGGGGCATGGGGAGGCAGAGGCAAGGAAGGGGAGCAGTTTAGACAAGAACCTAGTATAAAGGAACCATGGACATGGACAACAGGTGGGATTGACTTTGTGGGGAATGGGTGGGTGGGGAGGGGGACAGAGGAGAGCAAAAAGGTGATGGATGTAATACAACAACAATAAAATTTAAAAAAAAAATGAAAAAAAAATCCCTAGGGTTTAAATAATTTTGTATAATGGTATTCTAGCTATTTTTTGAGCTTGTGGTTAACTTCCTGTGTGGTCCTAAACTAACCCCTGAACTATTTAAGAGTCTGTTGAGGTAGAGGTTAGGTATGTTTACATTTCAATAATAAAGTTTACTATAGCATTAATTCCTTTTCCCAAGTATCCCCATTTTGGGGGCCTTCATAACTAGAAATGTGTATTTCTACAATCTATTTGAAAGGAATCTCATCTAATTTACATGCTAATATGGGAATATATATTGTCTATATACGTAAGTCATATAGTTTAATAGTTTGCAACTTCCATCAAATTGGTCTTCATTCTCAGAATTTTTTCTTACCTAAAGATTTACTGATTTCATAACACACCCATGACCACTTGGTTGCTCTTTAAAACATAAATTGCTAACAAAATCTATATATTACACACCCACAAATAAGCACATATTTTGTAACAGTGAATAAGAAAGATAGCATGTCTTCTGTAACATACATCCACATTTTCTTACTTTTTTCTTCTTCCTTAACTGCATTAGATTTTTCTGAGTTATCACAACATGATTTTCTCATCTTGTGAAATAATTCCAATCTAAGAAAACTTAACCTGCAGTAATGCAGATACAATATACAAAATTATACCTTATTTAGTAAAATCTATTTATAACAACATCATTCTAAAGCATTCATAAGTTAAAGTTGGTTCTTATTCAACTTTGGTGCATTTAATACATTTTCCTTTAAAATTATTATTGACAGGAACATATTCATTATCTATTTTTTCCTTTGTACCTGTGTTCCTTTCTGTCTATTTCTTCATCTTCTTAAAGCAGACCCTTTATCATCTCTTGCAATGCTGATTTGGTGGAAATGTATTCTTTTAGATTTCCTTTGCCTGGGAAACTCCTTATTTCACTTTCCATTTTGAATGACAGCCTTGCTGGGTAGAGTATTCTTGGTTGCAGACCTTTTTTTTTCATTGCTTGAAATATGTTTTGCCATTCCCTTCTGACTTGTTATATTACTGCTGATAACATTATGGGAGCCCCCTTCTATGTTATTAGCTGTTTCTCTCTTGCTGCTTCTAGGATTCTCTCCTTGTCTTTGAAATTTGCCATTTTCATGATGATGCGTCTTGGAGTGGGCCTGTTTGGGTTCATCTTCCTTGAGACCCTCTGTGCTTCCTGAACTTCCTCAAGTAAGGGAAGTTTTCTGTCATTACTTTTTCCAACAGGTATTCCATCCCTTGCTCTTCCTCTTCTCCTTCTTGTATCCCTATGATACGGATGTTATTACATTTCATGTTGTCCTGCAGCTCTCTTAAAACCTCTTCATTCATTTTTAGTCTTTTTTCATTTTGCTGCACTACCTGGGAATTTTTTTCTACATTGACCTCCAGCTTGATAATCCAATCCTTTGCTTTCTCTCGCCTGCTTTTGATTGCATTCTCCATTTCCTCCTGGTTCTTATTGATGGTTTCTATGTCCTTTTTAATGCTTATGCAGTTCTCAGTAAGTTCCTTATAGCTTACCTGCAGTTCTTTGTAGTTCCCTTGGAGTTGTTTGTAATTTTCTTTGAGCTCTCAGTGAGCTCATTGAGCTTCTCTATCATCATTATTTTGAATTCTCTGTCTGATAGGGTGCTTGCCTCTATTTCATTTTGCACTCTCTCTGGGGATTTCTCCTTTCAATTTGCTGAAGGTTTATTTCTTTCTCCCCCCATTTTAGTTGGCTGTTGTTTTTTTCTGCTTCTTAGATTGGTCTGCTTTGACTTGATGTCTTAGTGCTCTGACCTTCTGTGGTGTAGAGGTGCACTTTGTTTCTTTGTTTACTTTCTGCATCTGTGCGTGAAATTATTATCTGCTCTTCCACCTGCATGCCCAGGGGGCCCAATTTATTATTTATATCAAAAGGTTCTCTCTGGAAAAAGATGCAGGAGGGAAGATGGCTACAGAGTAGAGAGCAGTGCTGATGGTGTTCTTGAGTACCAAAGCAGCTAGAGGACAGGATAAGGAGCGTGAGACATTTTCAGGACCCTAGGGATTGGAACAGGCAGCATCTGGACACAGGGGAGCAGAGCCCAGAGGCAGAGGAGGCCAGCAGGACAGTAGGTGAGGCGTTCCCGACTGACCAGCCAGCAGGCCGGGCCGAGGTCAGCTCTGGGCAGGGGCGGCTCTGCCCAGAGGGGCGCATTTGAGTGGGGCCAGTTCCGGGCTCGCTGGTGACGAAGTCTCAACAGAGAAGTGCCAGCAGCGAGGGCGAACATGGTAGGGAACCTGGAAATGAACTCTTGCAGGGGAGGGACTGTGAGAAACTCACTCCAGCAACAGGGAGAAGAGGCTCCGCACATGGGGCTAGAGGCTGCAGAGAAGAGTCCTGCAGGAAACCAGAGCAGGGGAGCAGGAGATGCGCCAGCGGGGAAGCGAGAGGGCCGAGAGCAGAGCTGCTGGGCCACCAGGGAAACAGCAGCTAGAAGCCCCTGCAAGGGGGGAGGCCCAGCCCTGCACATCTACACAGGACCCCAGGCTCCGCGGGAAACTCCAAGCGGCAGGAAACTCCAAGTGGGGTGCCTACAAGCCAGGAACTAGTGGCGGGGTAACTGACCCGCCGTGCTGCAGACAAAGGCCACACCGCCCACGCCTGGGAGGGGCTCATTACAGAGGCCACTTAAAGGACTCCAAGGAGAGTTGATTGGCTTGGGGGCATGGTGCCCGCCCCAGAAGGGCGGGACAGTGTAGGCGGACCCCGGACAGTGTTGACTGACAGGCATGGCCTCCTCCTGGAACTACGGGGAAGGGGTCAGTTGTCACAGGGACCAGCGAAATTGCAGGCTGCCCTGCAGAAGTGCTGGGTGCACGTCTTGGGCCGGAACCTCCGCCAGGCGTGGGAGGGGGCTCCCTGTGGGCTCCAGAACACTGGTAGCCCTAAAACCCAGCCAGGCTGCTGAAGGCCCAGCCTAGCTGGGGGCGGACACTCAGAAACAGCCCTATTGCGACAATCCGAGGCCCTGCCACGCACCAAGGCCAGCTAGAATATGGACTATAAACTGTGAAGTCCTGACCAAGAAAAAGAGGCAGCATCAGGAAAGGGATTGCTGCCAATCTCAAGCACCTGAATTATACTGAGAGCAATATGAATTATTAAGCCCCAACATATCCTTTGCAAAAGTTACTCCTCACATACTCTTAATCCCCACCATACCTCAATCTACCTAAATACCCAAGACCCTCCCCTACTCTCGAATTAAAGTCTATTCACTCGGTGGCTATAACACATTCCCAGTCCTCAATCTAAGTATTCCTCCCTTCCCCAGCCTCTAAACACTATCTTTATTCTTTTCTTCCTTCCTCATTTTTTCTTTTAAATTTTTCTTTTCCTTTTCTTCCTGGTAAAGCCTACAGGTTCTGGCTCCATCTGGACCAATCAGAAATCATAAAGGGGGAAAACACAGCTAAAACGTTTCTTTATTAATATTGATTTCTCTTTGTCTTGTGACTATCACCCCCCATCCTTTTTTCTTTCTTTCTTTCTTTCTTTCTTTCTTTCTTTCTTTCTTTCTTTCTTTCTTTCTTTTTCTCCTTTCTTTTCTCGCTGATAAAACCCACGGGTCCTAGCTCCACCGGGACCAAACAGAGACCATAAAGGGTGAACAGAAACCCAAAACTTTTCTTTATTAATATTGATTTCTCTTTTTCTTGGGACTTTCTCCATTTTTTTCTTTTTTTTTTCCTTTTTTCTTTTTTTTTTTCTTTTCCTCTGCTAAAAGCCCTCAGGTCCAGGCTCCATCTGGACCAGTCAGGGATTATTAAGGGTGAACAGCCATCTAAACCCTTTCTTCTTATTATTATTATCATTTTTATTTCTTTTTTCCTTTTGCAATTTTGTTTTGTTTTGTTTGTTTGTATGGTTGGTTGGTTTGGTTTGGTATTTTGTTTTTGTTTTTTTTGTGTATGTTTTTGTTTTTTGTTTTTTGTTTTTGTTTTTGTTTCTGCTAAAGCCCACAGGCCCAGAATACAATCAGAGAGCCCAAATAAAGGACACACCAAGAACAGCAAGTGGAGAAAATCTGGGAGATGGCAACACTGACCTCCACAAAACTCCTATCACAGAAGGGTCCTCAACTAAGGCAAGGAAGCAGAGCAGGTGAACCCAAGGAAAGAACAAAAATAAATAAATAAAGAGCAAGCAAGAACAGACATCCAAAATGGGGAAAAAAAGAATCAGTCCATCACCAAAAGGAAAGGAAGAATCCCCAGAAAGAACACAAAATGAAACAGAGGCACCTGGAATATCAGATCAGGAATTCAAAAGAATGATGATAGAGAAGCTCAGTGAGCTCAGCCACATCAAAGAAAACTG
>PVIW01018216.1:0-12156 GCA_004026585.1 Noctilio leporinus | reverse complement strand
TACTTGGTTCTGTTTTGCTTGTTGTTAGTTTTGCTCATTATTGTCCCGTAATGGGTGAGAACATATGATACCTGTCCTTCACTGACTGGCTTATTTCACTAAGCATAATACTCTCCAGTTCCATCCATGTTGTTGCAAAGGGTACAAGTTCCTTCTTTCTTTCTGCCATATAGAATTCCATTGTGTAAATGTACCAAAGCTTTTTGATCCAATCATCCACTGATGGGCACTTAGGCTGTTTTGAAACTGTGATATGTTTATACAATGGAATGTTATACAGAAGAAAAAGAGAATTCCTACATTTTGTGAAAGCATGGATGAAACTGGAGACTATTATGCTAAGTGATATAAACCAGTTGGTGAAAGACAAATACGATATGATCTCATTTATAAGAGGAAACTAATGCAAGAAATAAGCCAATGAGCAAAATAGAACCAGGGCATAAAATCATGGAGTAGACTGACAGTGGTATGTGGGTTGGAGGGAAGTAAGAACTGTTTAAAAAAGGACGGGATTAGTCAAAGAACATATACAATGAACCCTTGGACATGGACAATCATGTGGGGATTGACTATAGAAGTGGGGGGTAGGCTGGATGGGGGGAAGAAGGAAAAAGGGGAAATTGCCACAGCATAAATAATGAACAGTATCATGAAAATCTGAGATGCACCATTTGAAGCAAAATGAAGGACTAAATGATGTGAGCTTTTTTTTTTTTTTTTTTTTTTATAGATTTTATTTCATTATTTCTAGAAAGAGGGGAAGGGAGAGAGTCAGAGAGGGAGAGAGACATCAATATATGGTTGCCTTTCAACTGACTCTAGCCACAGATCTGACTGGAGACCTGGTTTGCAACCTGGTTACGTGCCCTGGCTGGGGAATCGAACCTGCAATCTTTGGGTTCGCAGGCCGGTGCCTTACCCACTGTGCTACCAGCCAGGGCTGATGTGAGCTTTTTATACAAATCATATTTGCTTTACAATAGATTTACAATTTCTGGGAGACTTGTTAGATCTCTCAGTTGGAAAAATGGAGGTAAAAGAGGAGAGTTGCAGAGCAAGACAGTGCCGTATTAGAACACGCATGCACACTCGCGCGCGCACACACACACACCTCAAACATAAATTTTCTTTCTAATAATGAGAAATTTGAGTGAAACTTGTGCAAGATGTTTGTTCATTCAACAGATATGTGAGGTCCTACATTTGAGGAATAGGGGTGGGGGTCATTCATTCCACAAATACTATATGACTCCCTATAGGCAGTTCACTATGTGAGCAGTTCAGACAAACCCCATACCTGGAACTTATATAGACTAGGGCAGGGATTTTTAATTTTTATCATCTCGTGGCACACATAAACTGATTACTAAGATTTTGTGGCACACCAAAGAATATATTACATTTTTGTTAATCTGACAAAAATTTGATTTGACTGACTTAAACATACTTTTTGCTTCAAAGTGACTTTTGAAATAAATCAGGTGCCTATACTTATATATAAGGATTTCTGGTACCAGTAATTAACCAGACACAACCTTATTATGCAATGTGACCAATAAAATGTAACTCTATTACACGAACTATATATTTATGGTGCAAGACAGCATTTACACCTAATAGCTATTATTGTGTTGGCCGTTGTAATTTATTTATTTTACAATCCAAGGGAAAAGAGATCAATGCCTCTGACTAAATAGGTATTGCATGTCTTATATTTTGAGGCACACAAGTTGAAAATTGCTGGACTAGAGAAGTGAGTCAAACAATAAAATATGAGTATTTGCAAATTATTTATTAGATTTAACTATAATTCTATAACTCTGATGCTGATGATGCACAGGGATAAAAGGGACTATAACAGGGGAGAACCTACCTAGTTAAGAAAGTCAATGCAGATTACTAGAGATCAAATTAACTAGAGTTAAAATTAAGGCTGCTCTATCTAGGAAAAATAATTCTCATAGGTAGAGTAATCTTTATATACTAAGTATCTCACAGTTTATTTGCATCCCATAAAAAACCACAATCTTAATGTAAGGTCTCAATCAATATGCTGCCTTACTTGACTTTATATTTTATTCATATACATGGTCTGTCCAGAAAGGATTCATCCATGTATTATGAAAAATAGAGACATTTATTGGAAAAGATACAGGATACAAGAAACATTGTACATGAGACAATGACACCTCAGTCCCCTTCAAAGATGGCACCTTGGGACCTCAGTTCTCCCAGCATCTCTTCCACCATTCAAAAAACTCTGCAAAATACTGTTGCAATTGCCATCAGCTGCCCCATTGTATTTTCCTGAGTTTCATTGATGGTTTGAAATCTCTTCAAAGGTGGTTTTAGTTTTAGGAAAAGACAGAAGTCACATGGCACCAAATCTGGGTGGTAAGGGTGCTGAGTCACTTGGGTTATTTGATGTTTCACAAAAAAATTTGCATGAGATGGTATGTTGTTGTGATGAAGCTGCCAATCAATCACTAGTTGCCCATAGTTGTGGCTGTTTTCATTGTATTGCATCTCACAGCAGATGAAGAACATTGAGGTAGTACTCCTTATTAATTGTTAGGTTTGAAGGGGCATACTCATGATGGACAATACCTTCCCAATCAAAAAACACAGTTAACATGGTCTTGATCTTGCTGAGATTTTGCTGAACCTTTTTCTGGTATGGAGAACCATGTGACTTCCATTGGAATGACTAGACCTTTGCTTCTGGATCATAGCTATAGATCCATAATTTATCTTCAGTTATGATCTTCTTGAGCAAATCTGGTTCATTGGTAGTAGTTTATGTCAAGTCATTATCAACTGCAACATTGTGTTGTTTAGTCTCTGGTAGCAGAAGCTTTAGAATGAATTTTCCATGGCATGTTTCATGCCTAGATCCTGCATCAAAATCTTGGACAAAGTAGTTTTTGGAATCCTCAGATCAGCTTCTAGTTATCTCACTGTAAGTTGCCAATCTTTGTTGATTGCAGCCCACACATATTTAATATTCTCAGCTTTTCTGCTTGCTGTAGGACTTCCAGAATGTGAATCACTTCCAACAGATTATCAACCATCTATGAAGCATTTATGCAACACTGTTATTTGTGTTGCACTCATTGCATTGTTTCCCAAATCCTTCTGAATCATCTGAATAGTTTCCATGGATGAATGCTCAAGCTTAATGCAAAAATTTGATGCAGATTCATTGTTCTACTCATTCAGTCATTTTAAATGTGGCAGCCACACAGCACACATTCATTCAATGGCATCTACTGACTCCACTTATTAGTACAGTGAAGTCATCATTTTTCACACATGTACATTCCAGTCCACTGTCCTTGGCTGCCAGGTTACGTTGATGTCCAGGTTCCAGTTTTTAAAATATATTTTATTTACTTTGCTATTAGAGTTGTCCCAGTTTTATCCCCTTTGCTTCCCTCTACCCAGTACCCCATTTCCTCCAGCAATGTCCCCCTTAGTTCCTGTCCATGAGTCATGTATATAAGTTCTTTGGCTTCTCCATTCCCTTTATTCTTCTTCACATCCTCCTGTCTGTTCTGTAACCACCAATCTGTTTCTTCATCTTCTTAAGCCAGACCCTTTAGCATCTCTTACAATGCTGGTTTGGTGGAGATGTATTCTTTTAGACTTCTTTTTTTCTGGGAAACTTCTTATTTCACTTTCCATTTTCAATAAGAGCCTTGCTGGGTAGAGTATTCTTGATTTCAGGCCTTTGTTTTTCATTGCTTGAAATATTTTTTGCCATTCCCTCCTGGTTTGTTGTGTTTCTGTTGAGAAATCAGCTGATAACCTTATGGAAGTCCCTTTGTATGTTATTAGCTGTTTCTCTCTTGCTGCTTTTAGTATTCTCTCCTTGTCTTTGAAATTTGGCATTTTCATGATGATGTGTCTTGGAGTGGGCCTATTTGTGTTCATCTTCCTTAGGACCCTCTGTGCTTCCTGAGCTTGCATGACTTTTTCTCTCAAGTTAGGGAACTTTTCTGTCATTACTTTTTCAAACAAGTTTTCTATCCCTTGCTCCTCTTCTCCTTCTGGTATTCCTATGATACAGATGTTATTATGTTTCATGTTGTCTTGCAGCCTTTTTAATACCTCTTTTTTTTTTTGTTTTCATGTAACTTTTTATTTTAATTTAATTTTACTGTTGTTGTATTATATCCATTCCCTTTTTACTCCCCTCTGTCCCCTTCCCCACCCACCCATTCCCCCACAGAGTCAATCCCACTTGCTGTCCATGTCCATGGTTCTACCTCTTCATTCCTTTTCAGTCTCTTTTCATTTTGTTGCACTGCCTGGGAATTTTTTTCTATGTTGTCCTCCAGCTCACTGCACTGATCCTCTGCTTTCTCTAGCCTGCTTTTGTTTCCTTCTACTGTGTTCTTCAATTCAGAAATTGTATTCTTCATTTCCTCCTGGCTCTTATTGCCAGGCTTCTATGTCCTTTTTAATGCTGGTATAGTTCTCAGTAAGTTCCTTGTAACTTCCCTAGAGTTCTTTGTAGTTCCCCTGGAGTTGTTTGTAGGTTTCTTTGAATTTGCTGACTCATTGAGTTTCTCTATCATCATTATTTTAAATTCCATGTCTGATAGTGTGCTTGCCTCTATTTCATTTTGCACTCTTCCTGGAGATCCCTCCTTTCTTTTTCCTGAGGGTGTATTTCTTTGTCGCCCCATTTAGGTGACTCTTGTTTGTTTTTGCTTCTTGGATTGGTCTACTTTGACTTACTGTTTTAGTGGTGTGACCTTCTCCGGTATAGAGGTACACTTTTTTTTAATTCCTAGCTCCATACTTGGTGATATGAGCTCACGTCCCATTCTGGGCCTACTCAGTCAGTTGGAGACTACCAGAGATCCACTGTCTTTGTCTGTTTCCTTTAGTTGTTAATCCAATCAGTCTATGATCAGTGGTTAGTTTTAGGTACTTCAGTCACATTGTGATGAATAGGTTTCTTCTGTTCTGTCTGTGGTAATAAGGCTTCTCTCCACTTGGTGCTCTGTTGGTTATTCTGGATAATTTCTTCCAAATTAAGTTGTAATTCCATTTTGGTGTTGAGAGGAGATTGGTGTAGCTCCACTTACTCCTCCACCATCTTGGTTGGTTTAATGTAAAATTTGATGAAGATTCATTGCTCTGCCCAGTCATTTTAATGTAATGGCCACACAGTATGCATGCTCACTCAACAGCATCTACTGTCCCCCTTCTTGTTTGACTAGTATAGTTTAGTCATCTTTGTTCATACCTGTGCATTCCAGTCTACTCTCCTTGGCTGCCAGGTTATATCAATGTTGTGCAAACCATTCTTATTATATTAACAATGGTTTGATGTTTCTTGGACAGACCTTATATACAGCAATTATGTTGATTCACACAGGCATTTTGCTGATTAAAGAAAATCAGTCTCAAAAATGACATACTGCATGATTCCATTTGTATTTTGAAAACACAATATTGAATATTACATAAATCATTCCAAGGTTTAAGGGTGGGGGAGGGTGTAGCTACAAAATGATAGCATAAGAAAAGTATCTAAGATGATACAACTATTCTTTATTTTGATAGTTTTGATGTTTTCCTAAATTTATATATATGTTTTTAAATCATAGGGCTACATTTATACACAAAATTTCAATATTAAAAAATTATTGTTGTTGTATTACATCCATCCCCTTTTTGCTCCCCTCTGTTCCCCTCCCCACCCACCCATTACCCCCAAAGTCAATCCCACCTGTTGGCCATGTCCATGGTTCCTTTATACTAGGTTCTTGTCTAAGCAAGCCCTTCCTTGCCTCTGCCTCCTCCCTCCCCACAACCCCTTTCCAGCTGACCACTGAAGGCCTATTCACTGTATTCATATATTTGGTTCTGTTTTGCTTGTTGTTAGTTTTGTTCATTATTGTCCCATAATGGGTAAGATCATATGATATTTGTCCTTCACTGACTGGCTTATTTCACTAAGCATAATACTCTCCAGTTCCATCCATGTTGTTGCAAAGGGTACAAGTTCCTTCTTTCTTTCCGCTATATAGAATTCCATTGTGTAAATGTACCAAAGTTTTTTGATCCAATCATCCACTGATGGGGCACTTAGGCTGTTTCCAGCACTTGGCTATTGTAAATAACGCTGCTAAGAACACAGGGGTACATAGGTTCTTATGAATTTGTGTTTCAGGATTCTTTGGGTATAGTCCAAGTAGTGAATAAGAAAGATAGCATGTCTTCTATGTAATATATATCCACACTTTCTTACTTTTTTCTTTGTCCTTAACTGCATTCAATTTTTCTGAATTATTGCAAGTAACCTGATCTTCCCATATTGTGAAATGATTCCAACCTAAGAAAACTTAACCTGCAGTCATGCAGATACAAGTGATATACAAAATTGTACCTTATTTAGTAAAATCTATTTATAACAAGATCACTTTAAAGAATTCATAAGTTAAAGTTGGTTCTTATTCATTCAGCTGCCCTGTCTTTTGATTGGTGCACTTAATCCATTTCCTTTTGTACCTGTGTTCCTGTCTGTCTCTCTGTTTCTTCATCTTCTTAAAGCAGACCCTTTAGCATCTCTTGAAATGCTGGTTTGGTGGGATGTACTCTTTTAGCCTTTTTTTGTCTGGGAAACTCCTTATTTCACCTTCCATTTTGAATGAGAGCCTTGCTGGGTAGAGTATTCTTGGTTGCAGGCCTTTGTTTTTCATTGCTTGAAATACTTTTTGCCATTCCCTTCTGGCTTGTATTTCTGTGGAGAAATCAGCTGATAAACTTATGGGGACCCCCTTGTATGTTATAAGCTGTTTCTCTCTTGCTGCTTTTAGGATTCTCTCCTTGCCTTTGAAACTTGCCATTTTAATGATGATATGTCTTGGAGTGGGCCTGTTTAAGTTCATCTTCACTGGGACCCTCTGTGCTTCCTGAACTTGAGTGACCCTTTTGCTCATCATTTCAGGGAAGTTTTCTGTCATTACTTTTTCAAAGAGGTTTTCTATCCCTTGCTCCTCCTCTTCTTCTTCTGGTATCCCTATGATACAGATGTTATTATGGTTCATGTTGTCCTGCAACTCTCTTAAAACCTCTTCATTCTTTTTCAGTATTTTTTCATTTAGTTGCACTGCCTGGGAATTTTTTTCTACATTGACCTCCAGCTTGCTGATCTGATCCTCTACTTTCTCTAGCCTGCTTTTGATTCCTTCTACTGTGTTCTTCAATTCAGAAATGGTATTCAACAGAGGCAGACACAGAAAGCTGTCAAAGCTGCAGAGATAGAGAAGTATGGCCCAAAAGAGGGAGCAGATCAAGGTGCCAGTAGGAGAACTGAACAACAAAGAGGTAGCCAACCTAATAGCCAAGGAAATAGCCAGTCTAGCAGATGTAGAGTTCTAAATGTTGGTGATTAAGATGTTGACAGACTTGATAGATAGGCTTAAATACACCAAATGCAGAAGAAAGAAATGAAGGCTAGGCTATGTGAAATGAAGAAAAATCCACATGACACCAAAGGAGAAGGGAAGGAAACCAGGGTTCAAATAAATGAATTGAAGCATAAGGAAGAAATAAACAACTGAAAGAAGAAATGAAGGAAATAAGGAGAGGTATGGAAATCTCTGGGATGACCTTAAATGTGCCAGCATCTGAAGAATAATAGTACCAGAAGAAGTGGAAGAACAAGAAATTAAAAACTTGTGTGAAAAAATAATGAAGGGAAACTTCCCTAATTTGGTGAAGAAAATAGACACACAAGTCCAGGAAGCACTGGGACCCTTTGGAGAAGAGTGGTCTGCAGGCTGTATGGGGGATGGGTCAGTACTGGACTCACGGGTCAGTACTGGAGAGTCCCAAATAAGCTAGACCTAAATTTGACCACACCAAGACACATTATAATTAAAATGCCAAAGGTTGAAGATAAAGAGAGAATCTTAAAAGTAGCAAGAGAAAAAATCAAGTTACCTATAAAGGGGTTCCTTTAAAACTGTCAGCTGATTTCTCAAAAGAAACTTTGCAAGCAAGAATGGGCTGGCAAGAAGTATTCAAAGTGGATACTTTGAAAAGCAAAGACCTACAGCCAAGATTATTCTATCCAGCAAAGCTATCATTCAGAATGGAAGGGCAGATAAAGCGCTTCCCAAAGTAAAGCTAGAGGTTATCATCACTAAGCCATTATTATATGAAATGTTAAAGGGACTTACTTAAGAAAAAGAGGATCAAAATTATGAACATTAAAAAGACAACAAAATCACAACAGATTCTAAATGTAAAAACAAAAACTAAGACAACTAGAGAGGCAACAGAGTCAAACATATGAAGAACATTTGGCGGGGTGTCAGCTGGGAGGGGGAAGGGGGAAAGATGCAGGGATTAAGAAGTATCGTTGATGGGTGCAGAATCAACAAGGAAATGTTAAGAATAGTGCAAGAAATGGTAAAGCCAAAGAACTCACATGCATAACCCATGGACATCAACTAAGGGAAGTGGGACTGCTAGAAGGAGAAGGTGCTGGGGGAAGAGGAGAAAAGGGAAAAGAAATTGGGACAAATGTAACAGCATAATCAACAACAAAAAAGGAGTAAAAAATTATCACAATTGGTAACGACCTTTCCCCTTTCTGTTACTTATAGGATTCCATGACTTCCATACCACTTTGTATTATTTTTAGTTCTCTCCCTTCCAAAGATGAATAAATTGTACAGTATTTTAGTATCTAAAGAAAAAATTAAATTGTGTTTACGTAATATCAAAACATTTTATAGAGCATTCTACATCAGAATTTTTATTACTCTATCATGCTTGATCAGTATCTCAGAATCATATGACTTCTAATATCATGCTAGACACATATGTAAACAGAACTGACAGTTTTAAGAGATCTCAGAGTTCTATCACAATTCTGCCAATACCTGCAGTAGAACCCAATAAAATGTCCATTTTTCACATAAAAAAAAAATGGTATTCTTCATTTCCTCATGGCTCTTATTGATGGTTTCTAGGTCCTTTTCAATGTTGGTGTAGTTCTCAGTAAGTTCCTTGTAGCATTCCTGGAGTTCTTTGTAGTTCCCCTGGAGTTGTTAGTAGTTTTCTTTGAACTCACTGAGCTCATTGAGCCTCTCTATCATCATTATTTTGAACTCCATGTCTGAGAGCGTGCTTGCCTCTATTTCATTTTGCACTTTCCCTGGAGATTCCTCCTTTCCATTTGCTGAGGGTTTATTTCTTTGTCTCCCCATTGTAGGTGGCTCTTGTTTGTTTCTGCTTCTTGGATCGGTCTTTGACTTACTGTCTTAGTGCTGTGACCTTCTGTGGTGTAGAGGTGCACTTTTTTTACTTCCTGGATCTGTGCTTGGTGACCTCAGCTCATGTCCCAGTCTGGGCCTAGTCAGCCAGTTGGAGACTACCAGAGATCCACTGTCTTTGTCTCCTTTAGTTGTTAATCTAGTCAGTTGGTGATCAGTGGTCAGTTTTAGGCACCTCTGGGTGGGGCAGATGAATTCAGTTATTAATACAATCAACCTGTGATCTGAGGTCAGGTTTAGGCACTGCTGGGTGGGGCAGATTAATCCCAATGGGTGGGGCTGTGGCTTTCCCCCAAGCTACCACCCTTTGGAGAAGAGTGGTCTGCAGGCTGTATGGGGGATGGGTCAGTACTGAACTCACGGGCTGCTCCCTCAGCTCTCCCCCTAAAGCCACTGACCCAAATTTTCCCCAAGCTTCTCTAGTCCACTTTGCCCTTTCTCTGCTGGAGCCCAGGGTAGGTGGGTGCCACTGTATTTTTGTGCATGGTCCCTTTAAGTACTAGGTCTCTCTGTCAAGCTTGCTAAACCTGGCGGCTTTCTGCTTTTCACAGCTGGGTGCTGTTTTACCCTCAGCTTTGTTGCTGTAGTCTGGGAAGCCCACCTGGGGGTTTAGATCCCACCCTTCTCAGGTTGAGCCCCAGGATGCTGAGATGTTTCTCTGTCCCTTCAGTGGCAGCCAGTGTGAGCCCTGCCAGCCCGAGCCCTGCCGGCCCTCTCCCATCACAGCAATTTCTACCAGTCATGTTGTGATGAATCAGCTCTTCTGTTCTGTCTGTGGTAATAAGACTTCTCTCCAGTTGGTGCTCTGTTGGCTATTCTGGACGATTTCTCCCCAATTAGTTTGTAATTCCAGTTTGGTGTTGGGAGGAGATTGGTGTAGCTCCACTTATTCCTCTGCCATCTTGGTTCTCTCCAGTTCTTATTATATAAATAATGGCTAGACTCTCCCAGGACAGACCTGTCATTTCTATTTTTATTTTTTATTATTGTTATATTACACTTATCTCATTTCACCCCTCTGTTCTCCCCATTTCCACCCTCCTTATCCACCCACACACAGTCAATCCCATGAGTTGTTCATGTCCATGGGTCGTTGATGTTAGTTCCTTGACTAAACTGTTACCCTTTTGCCTCCTTCTCTCCCACCCCTACACACACCCCTCTGCTCTACTCACTGAAAATGTGTTCCTTATATTCATGTCTCTGGTTCTGTTTTGTTTGTGTGTTTGTTTGTTCATTTGTCTCTGGTATTAAGTGAGAACATGTGGTATTTAATTTTTGCTGCCTGGTTTATCTCATTAAGCATGATACTCACTTGTTCCATCCATGCTATCGCAAATGGTTGGAGTTGTCTCTTTCTTTCTGCTTCATAGAACTCCATTTTGTTAATATACCATTAAAAAAAAATCTATTGATCCACTGAAGGGCACTTAGGTTGTTTCCAGCACTTGGCTATTGTAAATAGCTCTGTTATGAACAAACAGATGAATGGAACAGAATAGAGAGCCCAGAAATAAACTCAGGACTCTATTGGCAACTATTATTTGACAAAGGAGGAAGGAACATAAAATGAAGTGCAAATAGCCTCTTCAAGAAATGGTGTTGGGAGAACTGGACAGGTGTAAGCAAAAAAATGAAACTAGACCACCAACTTATACCATACACCAGAGTAAACTCAAGATGGATAAAAGACTTAAACATAAACAGTTCCACCATAAAAAGCCCCCGAGGTCAAGAACCTAGTATAAAGGAACCATGGACATAGACAACAGGTGGGATTGACTTTGGGGGGAATGGGTGGGTGGGGAAGGGGACAGAGGGGAGCAAAAAGGGGATGGATGTAATACAACAACAATAAAATAAAATAAAAAGCCCTAGAGGAAAACATAGGAAAAAAATTGCAGATATCCTACACAGCAAAAATTTCACTGAAATATCTCCCAAGGCAAGGGAAATAAAGGAACAGATAAATAAATGGGACTACATCAAACTGAAAAGTTTCTGTTCAGCCAAAGAAAACATTGACAAAATAAAAAGGGAACCAACCATATGGGAAAACATATTTGCCAATGACACCTCAGAAAAGGGTTTGATCTTTAATATATATAAAGAGCTAATATGACTCAACACCAGGGAGATAAACACCCAATTAACAAATGGGCAAAGGACCTGAACAGACTCTTCTCCAAGGAAGTCATACAAAGGGCCCATAGGCATATTAAAGAATGCTCAATATAACTAGCCATCAGAGAGATGCAAATTAAAACTACAATGAGATACCACCTGACACTTGTCAGTATGGCCATCATCAACAAATCAACAAACAGCAAGTGCTGGCAAGGATGTAGGGAAAAGGGGACTCTGGTGCATTGCTGGTGGGAATGCAGACTGGTGCAGCCACTATGGAAGACAGTATGCAATTTCCTCAGAAAGAGGAAATTGAACTAAAAATAGAACTGCCTTATGACACAGTGATCCCACTGCTAGGACTATACCCAAAGAATCCTGAAACACCAATTTAGACCTTGTAATTTCTTTTTTTTTTTTTTCTATTTTTAATTTTTTTTATTCTTTTTTTTTTCTTTTAATTTTATTGTTGTTGTATTACATCCATCCCTTTTTTTCTCCCCTCTGTCCCCCTCCCCACCCACTCTTTCCCCCCAAAGTCAATCCCACCTGTTGTCCATGTCCATGGTTCCTTTATACTAGGTTCTTGTCTAAGCTGCTCCCCTTCTTTGCCTCTGCCTCCCCCCTCCCCCCTCCCCCTTTCCTCCTGACCACTGCAGGCCTATTCCTTGTATTCATACACTTGGTTCTGTTTTGCTTGTTGTTAGTTTTGCTCATTATTGTC
>PVIW01018215.1:0-12146 GCA_004026585.1 Noctilio leporinus | reverse complement strand
AACTCTAGCTCAAGTGTCACCAAGCTGGTGATGGAGCCCGCTGTGGCCCCAGCCGGAAGTACCGCCCCTGGCCTCTGTGCTTCTACGGCACCTTTCTAACTCCCTCCGAGGGCCTGACACTTTCTATCCTCCATGGCTGCCTCCTCTCTCCAATGAGATAAAAGCTTCCTGGCAGGGCCCAGAACCCACCATATTTTACATCCTGCCCAGAGCACAGGACAGTGTCCTCCTGACTTGGGGCCTTTAAACACTTAGTTTCCTCTGCACTCAGAGTTGCCCCTCCTCTTCATTCTGTGAACTCTAACCCTCCCCCAGCTCTGAGCTCAGACAGCACTGCTTCAGGAAGGCCTGAGCCCAGACGGAGCAAGGCAAGGCTGCCCCTGCCCCACTAAGCTCTTTTCCCTTGTAGTCTTCCTTCTGACCACCGCGTCTCACACTGTTATCGCAGTGTAGGACATGTATGTGCTTGTCTTTAATGTCTGTCTCCCCCATGAAACTAAGATCTGTGAGGAAGAGTGGCCACAGGGCAGTGTCTGCATGGTGTATGGCAAGACTGCGTGTTGAATGGATGGATAAAGTGACTGTAGGAAAAACATAAAACTAAGTATCTTATTCAGGGAAGGAAGCAATTTTACAGTGAAAAAAAATTTTTTTAAAGATTTTATTTATTAGTTTTAGAGAGAGGGGAAGGGAGAGAGGCAGAGAGGGAGAGAGACATTAAAGTGTGATTGCTTTTCACCTGCCTCCAGCCACAGACCTGGCTGGAGAGCTGGCTTGCAACCTGGTTATGTGCCCTGGCTGGGGAGTTAAACCAGCGACCTTTGGGTTCATGGGCCAGCACCTTATCCACTGTGTCACCAGCCAGGGCTACAGTGAAAATTTTTTGTCCAAAAGAGAACTATTTGCTGCTTAATGATTCACCAAATGAAATGCCAAGACTTAATGTGAGCCAATATTGTCACTTGGTGCTGTGGAAGTAATAAAAATAAGATCAGAGGGACCGTGGCTTGAGACATGAATTGCAAACAGGGAGAGACTGCAACGCATGATACTGAACACAATCTGGCCTCTCCAGTGCCACCTGACGGGAAGTGCCAAGGGTCCCTTTGCCTGTATGGTCTCGGGGCTTCCCTGAGGCTTGTGACGGCAAAAATGCTTCTTAAAACGGTGGAAAGGGCCTTGGCTGGGTAGCTCAGTTGGGTAGAACATTGCCCTGATTTGCCAAGGTTGTGGGTTTGATCTCTGATTAGGGCACATACAAAAATCAATCAATCATTAAGGCGCCGGCCTGCGAAACCAAAGGTGGCAGGTTCGATTTCCCAGCCAGGGCACATAACCAGGTTGCAAACCAGGTCTCCAATCAGGTCTGTGGTTGGAGGCAGGTGAAAGGCAACCATACATTGATGTTTCTCTCCCTCTCTGCCTCTCTCCCTTCTCCTCTTTCTAAAAATAATGAAATAAAATATTTAAAAAATCAAAAAAATCAATCAATCAATTAATGCATCAATAAGTGGAACAACAAATCAATGTCTCTTGCTCAAGAATGGAAATAAAATAAAATTTTAAAGGTGAAAACATGCCCAAGCTCTGTTATTTAAGAAATATTTTGAAGCAAGTCCCACAGACCTTTTCCCCGGAGAATTTTCCACGTTGAAGTGTCTGTGAAGGTGACAAGCATCGTGAGGTACAGGGTGACCAGTTTGGAGTCTTGTAAGATTTCAGGCTGGAAACAATGAAAAGAGTTAAGATAAGACACACACCCTCCAGTCCCAGACAGTCAAGTGACCATTTTATACCTTCGCTGAGTGCGCTCAGCCTCAAAGTTAGAGTTACAATAACATACTCGCTTCTTTTTCTCTTGGGAATGACCACTTTTAGGAGTTAAGTGACAAGGATTTTTTTTTTAAAGGTTTCATTTATTATTTTTAGAGAGAGGGAAAGGGAGAGAGACATCAGTGCATGGTCACCTTTCATCTGCCCCCAGCTATGGACCCGGCTGGAGACCTGGCCGGCAACCTGGCCATGAGCCCTGGCTGGGAATCGAACCAGTGACCCCTGGGCTCGCAGGCCAGCGCCTTATCCACTGTGCCAGCAGCCAGGGCATAAATGACAAGGATTTTGACCCACTAGTGACTAACTACAAAACCTGACATACTTCTGAAAGGGAGAATTGAGAATTCTGGAAAACAAGATAACTAGCACTGGCTTGCTAATTTTGCACACACTGAGGAATATACGTGTTCACATGCATTGGAGCAAGAGTGGAATTGCAACTGAGCCTAAAAGGGACCCTGGGTTCAGACTTCTGCCTTTGCTACTTAACAGCTGTGACCTTGGGCAAGTTTCTTAGCCTTTCTGTGCCTCAGCTTCCTCATCTGTTGACTAGGGATAGTACAATCGTCATAATGAATAAACAACTCACGTCCATGAAGCACTAAGCACAGTGCCTGGCACGAGATAACTAATACTGACTGTTTCACAGGAGCGGGCTGGGGCAAAGGCCTGATGCCCTTCTAGGCTGGGAGACCTTTCAGCATGTACACCTGCAAGGGGCCCTGGAGACCATCTAGTTCAAACCCCTTAGCTCACAGAGAATGAATGGGGACATGACTTGTTCAAGGCCACATGAGAAACCAGCGGCAGAATCAGGACTAAATTTAGATCTTCCTGGCTCCAGATTCAGTGTTCTTTTCCCCTAATGTGTTTCTTTGCATAAACTGAAATAAAACTTTTCAAAATACAATAGCCTTTACTCAAAGAGAAATCTGCTGTGGAATGCAGACACAGAGAGCAGACAAAAGAGACGGTCACTGCTCTGAGCCAGGATGCCTTTCTCATCTGACAAGCCAGGCCGTGGCTTGTGGCTGGGCAAGGCCAAGAGAGCCAATCAGCAAGGCCTCTAAAGAGATGGCTGGGAAGGGACCGCTGGGAGATCGGGGCAGTCATATGGGTCCTTGACAAGCCTCTGTCCCCGAAACTCTTCCCTCCTGATGTGCAAAGTGGAAGTGCCTGCTACTTGCACCTACTCACACCTCTGCCCACCTTCTCATAACACAGGGGCAGGCGTGAGACCAGGCTGGGCCAGTGGTGGTACCCCATCCAGCTCACTACTATGACCAGTTAGAGGTTGAGGCCAGGACCCTGCTGGGTCACTGAAATCTTGCCCATTTTTAACTGGTTATCCTTTTCTTTTTGGTCAAGACAGAGTAAGAGCATGAGGCCTTAACTGCTGGCTGCCAGGATTATAGCAGAAGACGGCAAGGGGACTCCAAAAGGCTCTACAGATGACAGAAAAGAATAAGGAGGAGAACCCAGGAGCCCCTGGCTCTAGCCATCCACGGCTGCCACGTTACAGAGCATATTCTATGACAAAACTCTCTTTCTTGCTTAGCTTGTGTATATCCTTAGCTGTGCTCCTGTTGGGTTTCTACATGGACAACAAGGAGCCTAACTAGTATAATAATATAAACTATAAAGTTCATTGCATCAAAAGTATGGAGAGGAAGCGGCAGGTTCCCTGGCATCAAGGCTGTGGCAAGTGCAGATCAATGTCCGAAATATGTAAATCAGGGAAGAGGTCCTGTGGGCAAGTGGCTAACATGCTCTCTCCTGCATGGGGGCTCTCATAATTCTTCACTAGATTCTGACTCATAAACCTCCAAAGGTTTATGAGGGAATCACAAGGACTCTGAAAATACATACTAAAGGGCCCAAATGGCAAGGACACATTTACAGTGTTTCACTTTTACCTTGAGCTGCTTAAGAAACTCACAGCAATACCAGAGAATGTCCTTGATCTGTTTGATCCATAAGAGGGTGAGGTCCTTGGAAAGGGCCAGGGACACATACCACACCTACGAGAGGAGAAAGAGAAATGTGATGGGCAGCTACAGGGATTGAACAAATTACCTATGTTCTAGCTACAGACATGGGACCCAAGAGCTCAGTCCAGTGCCAGAGAAGACCACGAGGATCAAGAACAAATAAGTAGCTCATTAAGACTGACTTTAACCCTGAACCCATCCCACTTACCTTGGGCTCGTTCTCAGCATCCATGTTGGTCAGGATGCAGCGACACAACTTTTCAAATCTCTGCAAAGAAGCACAAGCACTGTTGTAAGTTCCCGCAACTAGTAAAAAATGGGAAAGAAGCAGGTGTTTGGTGGACACCTGGCGTAGGCATGGCTATTATGCCAGGAGAATCACACCATTTTAAATTCCTTCTTACACTTATGGAAGCTGATGATCAAAAAGGCTAAAGAAAGGCTTTCAAACTGGTAGCCCATTGGCTCAATAAGCCTTACATTTGTAATAGAAACAGGTACATTTCATTTAAAAATCCACATTGGGGATCCTTTTTTTTTTTTTTAAGATTTTATTTATTATTTTTAGACAGAGAGGAAGGGAGGGAGGCAGAGAGGAAGAGAAACATCAATGTATGGTTGCTTTTCACTTGCCTCCAGCTATGGATCTGGCTGGAGACCTGGCTTGCAACCTGGGTATGTGCCCTGGCTTGAAATTGAACCAGCGACCTTTGAAGCTCCTTTTGAAAAACAAAATTAATCTGGCAAACCTGGCTCAGATCTCTGCGGGCTAGCATAGCAGCTATCTCCTGCATCATCACTCTCATTTGCCACTTTGAGAGCATCACGGATACTGGCTTTTGCCTCAGGCTGCTGTAGCATCACTTTTTACCTTGAAATGCAGAAGGAAGAAGCTGGAAGCCAGACTACACTGTGGCAATGCCGATTCTGGATCCCCTCTAAAAGTGGTGCAGTCCTGGGTGGTTGCCCTATTGCTGAGCTAGTTTCTGCCTCTGTGAACAGAGGCTTGCAGCCCTGGACCTGCTGCCTGTCCTCCTCTACCTGACCATGTTCCCTGCCAGCATCCTCCTCCCTCCCCTAGGGGGCTCCGAGATCTCCGGAGTAGAGACCTCACCTGCCTTGTTTCCTCCTGGAGCCCCAGTGCCCAGCAGAGGCTCCAGCCCTGCATGAGACTTAGCAATGATGAACACATAACCCCTAATCACCCAGAGCCATTCCTCTGTGGTACTGTTAGCACTATCCTGATAACTAGCTGTTTCCTACATTCTACTTTCTGGGCAAATTCTAATCCCAAGTGTATAACCAACATGTTTCGTGTGGTTTGCAGAATTTAAAAGCAATTTGAAATTGTTTACCCATTTTTAAAATTAGAAAATGGAGACAAAGAAGCCCAGCATCTCTTTAAAAAGTCAGAGCCTGCCACTGGCTAAAGTTGAGTAGAGGCCGCCCTCTTTGGATAGGGATGCACGGACCCCACCCTCCTTCTGAGGTCCTTACTGTCACTGCGCGTTACCAGCTGTTATGACTTGTGTCATGTGTTGTCTCTTAAATGGCTTCGTTCACTCGTTTACCTAACTTGCCTGGCTCCTATATGCATCTGAGTCTCACAAGTGCTTACGACAGCCGGTGAGAAAAGAATCATGAGGAGGCCTGGAAGCACTGAATGTAATCCCGGCAAGCCAGTCCCGAGAAGATGCAAGGGCAGGACAAGGGCAGGACGGGGAGGAACGGAGTCGCTAGCTCAGAGAGCTGCTGCTAAGGACTAACTGATGTCACGTGTATGAGAGACCTGGCAGACAGTAAGATGTGTATTGGTGGTTTATTTTACCTCATTATCCTCTTTAACTCTGAACAAGAACAGCAGTTTCCTGGCAATCTTAAAAACACACAGTGCGCTTCTTTTACTGCACCCAGGGTCATCGGCTTTAAAAAACTCATCGATCTCTCTCCTAAGGGAGGAAAGGGTAAAGGAAAAAGCATTTTTAATCAGGAGCTCATAGCAGCTGGAAGCCTCTTTAAGCACCGTAAGAGAAAACACCATATGTTCTTGCCCTCAATCGGGAGCGAGGGAAACGCCGGGGCGTTGCTGGCACCCACCTGATTTCTCTCTGCAGCCGGCACCGACACAGGAAACTCCGGACACGGGCCTGGATGCTCACGGCTGCGCGCTCCCGCTCCTTCTGCACCAGCCTTTCCTCTCGAGCCTGACGCGCTCTATCGATGAACCATGCCCTCGAGGTCTGGGAAACGGTGAACATGTTTGCACACTTGCACAAACCCTGCAGGGAAAATGGTGAGTAGTTGGTGCAGAGCACTGTGGGAAACAGGTGCAGAAAGGGGCTCGGGAGCAAAGGGTGGGCAGGCCTGTGGGCAGCAGCAGCGAGCCGCTCAGGGCCGCCAGCGCTGTCCAAAGCACTGACAGCTCCCCTGGCACCCGACCCAGCGTCCTGTCGGCTCTTTTCCTGCAACTCACCATGAGCAGAGATGTTCTTCTCTGTATTAAATAATTCCATTTCCTTAAGAGAAAGAGCACAGCGCCCAGCACTGGGTGTGGGTTCTGTAATGGTTTAACGAGTGAACAAAGCATGACTCGATCCCAGCCATAAGCCTCCAGTGGAAACCAGGCATCCTCTACGTCAAAGTCCCTAAAGATTTGCTTTTTTTTTTTGAGAAGTCCACAATATTTGGGAAGCCAACACCAAGCAGGCCACTTTTATTTTGCCAAGTTAAAATCTGAGGCAGGCCCTGGCTGGTGGCACAATGGATAGGGAGCCAGCCTGCGAACCCAAAGGTTGCTGGTTGGATTCCCAGCCAGGGCACATAACCAGGTTGCAAGCCAGGTCTCCAGCCAGGTCCGTAGCTGGAAGCAGGTGGAAGGCAACCATACACTGATGCTTCTCTCCCTCTCTGCCTCTCTCCCTACCCTTCTCTCTAAAAATAAAAAATAAATTATTTTAAAAAATAAAATAAAAACAATTTTTTAAAAAATCTCAGGTAAAAGTTGATCATGAATATTTACTGTCACCATTCACCCAATAAATATTTACTGGTACCTGGTACCTACCTTATGCCCAGCACACACACACACACACAAAGCCTTTCATTTTTCAAACGGTCATTTTAACACTAAAAAAGCTAATGGTACATAATTTCCAGAATGCAAGATAACCCATGAATTAAACATTCTGTTTTATATATAACTTATTCCGTTGTTCTTACTGATTCTATTCTTCAAGGAGCAATGAAGCCTTCAGAGCAGAACTGCCCCCATCCACTGACTGGTACTTTTTGGACAAAGGCTCTAAATTATCCATGACACATTTTTATCTCAATCACCTGCACCTCTTTCCCCAAGGGATGGCTTTGGCTAACAGACTAGAGCACACAGTACTGCTCCATGGAACCTCTCATACTGAGATGATTTCTTAATAACTTTGTCATTCTATCCAAAACATGCAATCGGTCCAGCTGACAAAAGCACTGAAAAGCTATTAAAAAATCTAGACTTCCAGAAAATGGTTTCTTTACTAGGTTACTTTGCTCAGAGCAGTGCCCACTTGAAAACATCATCTACAATAAAAGGCTCAGGGAGGCTCCTCCCATGTCAACATGGGGAGGGACCTCTGGGGCCTCCTTTCAACACCGCTTCGATCCACTTCGATCCGTTCAACAGCCAGTCTTTTGTAGCACATGCATCTCCCCTCAGCAATTCTTAAGGCTAATGAACACGTCCGCCTGACCATGGGAGGGAGGGTAAAAGGTCTTCTGAATCATTCACTCTTTCAGCCCCAGCAGTGGAAGTCCAGGGAGCTCACCTGAGGCCCTGCTTGTGTTGCAGAAATGCCAGGTAATCATTAGTGACCTTGCAGAGGGCTCATTGCCACGGGCAGCTTCTCACTTCAGAGGTACTTGTCTTCTCTAGCAGAGGTGGAAGGGGAAAAAATCAAGATTTAGGGTTAAAGTTTCATTTTTTTTAATCCTCACCCAAGGACATATTTATTAACTCTAGAGAGGGAGTTAGTGGGAGGGAGAGGGGACAGAGACACAGAGAGAGAGAGAAGTACCCACGTGACAGAAAAGTAGATTTGTTGCCCAACCATGGACTGAACCTGCAACCTAGGCAGGTACCCTGACTGGGAAGTGACCCATGACCTTTCAGTGTATGGCATGGTACTCCAACCAACTGAGCCACACCAGCCAGGGTGAGCATTAAGTTTTACATAGGTAGGGCATCACACATCTTCCTCACTGAGTGAAAGTAATACAGTGCCTCTGGTTTAAACAACAACACTGTGTTCTTTTTAGTTGATGTCCAGTCTAAATGTTAAACTTTATCTTCATAGTCCTCACGGTTTAAAGCAGGGGTGTCAAACTTATTTGCACTGGGGGCACATCAGCCTCAAGGTAGCCTTCAAAGGGCCAAATGTAATTTTAGGGCTGTATAAATGTAATTGCTCCTTAACAGTTAAGCGAGCCAGGTAGAAACAAGGTGCCTGGCTGGATAAAACAAGGTAGAGGGGTGGATTCAGCCCACTGGCCTTGTGTTTGTCACCTGTGGTTTGAAGGAAATTGGTTAAAATACAGCTGACCCTTGAACATGGGTTGGAACTGCACTTACATACAGGTTATTTTTTCCATAAATACCACAAATGTATTTCCTCCTCCTGATGATTTCATTCAACAATTTTTCTCTAGCTTACTTTATTGCAGAAAGACAGTACATAAAATAACAAAAATGTGTTCATTAATTGTTTATGTTATCAGTGAGGTTTCCAGTGAACAGCAGGTTATATTAGTAGCTCAGTTTGGGGGAATCAAAAGTTGTATGTGGATTTTGAACTGCATAGGGGGGTCGGTGACGGAACCCCTGCATTGTTCACGGGTCAAATATAATCCCAAAGAAGTTACTGCATTAAAACCTTCTGATGGAAACAAGAATAACATAGGGGATAGAATATGAAAAAGCCACTGACAATAATGTTTAACATTTTTAATAATATTGAAAAATGTTTATGCCTGAGAAATTGTGAACCAATACGATCCCAACTACATGGAAAAAAAAAAAATGCATACAGAGATATAACAGTGGGAAAAAGTAAATCAGCAAGTTAAATAAGAGTGGTTGTTTTGAGAGTGGAATTGTGGGAAATTTTGCTTCTTTAACTGGTCTGTCTTCTGACTGTTGCACAGAGAGCTCATGAACAGGCAGCACGGTACTGAGAGGCACTCCCTTGCTCTGCCATGTACTGTAGCATGATGTCTCAGAGCCTTTCTGTCTTCCTCTGTTAACTGGCTCAGAAGCCAATTGTGAGTACTAAATGAGATGACATATATCAAGTACCTATGGAGGTGGCTGGTAAGAACAAAGAAAGTCTGACATATTGCCTTTATAGGCACAAGGTTTTTATTTAAAAAAAAAAAAAAGTCTTCAGCAAAGGCTCCTATCTGTCACTAAGGCTCTTGGGACAAGAACTAATGTCAGGATCCTTACATTCCTCACCAATTAATCTTTTTCCTGTCCCTGGGTGCACTAAGATTCACCAGTCCTGTTATGTGGGTAATGAACTCCTGGCCCTGTTTAGATCGGCTAAGTGCTTCAGCTCCTGAGAACTGCAAAAGAGTTCATGCTCAAGCCATGAACCAGTTCCTCATATGAGGGGATGGGGAGAAAAAGCAGAAAAGGGAGCCTAATACCAATGGAAAAATTGGAGGCTAAGCAAAAACTCCAAGTATCTGTGAGACTACAGCAAGTCCTTTGTTAACACCCTCCAGAGGCTACTGGGGTCAAAATGACATATAATGAAACCAACTTTACCATAGGCTAATTGGTATAAGCAAGAGTTAAGTTTCTACAGCATCTCATCAGCGTTAATATGAATCAACATTGACTGAAACAAAGTTATTTGAGGACCTGCTGCATCTCAAACTTGTACTTCTCCCAGGGGGCCTCTCAGGATAAGATCTTTTCCTTAAGATTATCATCCCATCAGCAATATTATATGCTGGTTTCTGTTTACAACATACGACAGTCTATACTTCACAGTTTTTCTAATTCTTGCTCACCTCCTCTACCTATAGTGTGTCCACTATAATACAATTCATCAATAAAACACAATATGAAGTATTTATTAAGTGCTTACTCTGCTAAATACCATGGAGAATCAAAGAAAAGGATGTAATAGGAAAAGCTTTGGCTCAAAGTAATCCTTGGTTCTTTTTAGTTCTGATTCTGCCTCATTTGGCCAAATTTCTTACTCTCTTTAGGCCTCAGTTTCCTTATCTGTAAGTTGAGTGTAATATTAGTAATGCACCTACTTCCTAGGGTTGCTGAAAGGATTAAATGAAAAATTAAGCAAAAAGGATTAAATGAAACATTTACCCTCCTTACACCTCAATTTAGCCACTGTGGCACTGCAACTGGCATTAAATGGGAAAATACTAATAAAAGTACCTGGAAGCAAATAGCCTATAAGCAAACTTTACTTTTACTGTACTGTCCTTAAGCAGCTTACAGTCCAGTTGGGGAAACAACAGTGATAGAGGTGGGAGGATTAGGAAACAAAAGGTTGGTAACGATCATGATCGTATAAAAAGCAAAAGGAAAACATGTTGCTTGAGTGCCCACGATGGGCCAAGTCCTTTCTAAGTGACCTCTTCCAATAAGAACCCTATGAGATCATTTAGTATCCCCCAAAGCCCAGGTCAGACCATCAGTAAGGGTCAGAGTTATGGTTTTAATTTGAAGAAACAGGACTCAGTCTCTCCTTTACTTAAATATTCCCATGAGACATGCTCAAAAATCAGTGTTTTCTGGACAAGCCAGCTTCATGGGGAACCACGAAACAGCACGAGAATCCAGAGCATTGTTCAAAGGTGAAGTAACCTAAACATCAACTTCTGACTGAGCCCCAAAGGATTCTCCCTATGTGGTGGAATAGGTGGCAACCAGGTTTAATGACCACCTACACCTGGGTGTGTGCTATTATCAATCCCACCTCCACAGGGAGAAAAGGAGATGTAATGCGGACAGGGCTTGTCAGAGGTCACTAGGCTCCTGAATTTGAACTCAAGTCTAATTCCAGAACAATTATTTCTTTGTAAATGGAACACACAGGACCCAGAGAGTCCCTCACTCACAGGACAGCAAAGAAAAGCTGAGGCTGCAAGACTGCCCCCGGAACTAAGTTACAGTCACATTTTGAACAAGCTTTTCTTTACTGTTATCATTGCTGCTTTTATTGACAGCGGAGCGTCTGGCATGGTACTAAAACTTGCGCTGTACAATCTCCTCTGTGAAACAAGGTAATTACGCCATTCCACAGAGGAGGAAAATGAAACTCAGAGAAGTGAGGGCACGCACCCAAGGTCACACAGCAAGTAAATGGGATTTGAATTCGGTTTCGGTGACTCCCAAGACCCAGGGATCAAAACAATATTGGCATCAAAACAGTAACAAATCTTTTTTCACCCAGTGTTAACATGTTTATAAACGCCCAGAAACAAAAAGAGATGGAAAAGGCTAGGGAGAGACCACCTTTAAGCGTAAACGCCAGCCACTAGCACCCGCCCCTCCGAACAGGTAAGGCAGGGACCCGGCCCCAGGGCCATCTCCCTTAAAGTGCCCGGCCCCACCACCCGGTAGACCCACGGCCCTTTATCCGTTCGATACCTGTAGGACATACACCTTTTTCCGCTCGAAGCCCCAACGCTCGGGGTCGGAGCCGCAGGTACTGTCGCCTCAGCCCAATACACCTGAGCTCCGCCGGACCCGGGGCAGCGACCGAGACGCCACCGCCATCTTGCCCCGGGGTGTCCTTTCTCACAGCTCCGCCGGGAAACCACCACCCAGTTCCGGCCAACGACAGTCCCGCCGAGCTTCTCCGCCCGGGAATGACAACCTCCCTGGCTCTTTTCCTCCTCTGGAAGCTGAAACTGCGGAGCGTTCAGGAGTCGGATAAGTGCCTGACCCAACAGAGAGGAGGTGCAAACCATTCCGGCCAGGCATGTTGGAAGGAAAGCGGCTCCTGTCCCGGAGCACAACGGATTCTTTAGGCAGGTGCCCTCTGCGGGGCGGAAGTGGGGTGCGGGAGGCGGAACTCCCCGCCCCCGCCCCGCCTCCACCCCTGGCTCGTGCGAGCTGGGTGTTTCCTGCCTCTTTCAGTCCGGGTTTGGAGACTCCGGCGTCCTCCAACTTTTCATGGTAAGGAGGGCGGTGGCCACCGACGGGGAGCTCTGGGGGGCCGAGAGAGCAGGGCACGGCCCAAGTAGCGGGGAAGGGACCGACGAGAGTGGCTACGATGGAGGCTGTCGCGATAGGGGAGA
>PVIW01018214.1:0-12163 GCA_004026585.1 Noctilio leporinus | reverse complement strand
AACTATTTTGTAGAATTCACCTGTGTAGCCATCTGATCCGGGGCTCTTGTGCTTTGTGCGAGTTTTGATTACTTCTTCAATTTCACTAGTTGTTATTGGCCTGTTCAGGCTTTCTGCTTCTTCTGGATTCAGTTTTGGTAGATTATACATTTCCAGAAATGCGTCCATTTCACCCAGGTTGTCATATTTCTTGTCAAATGGTTGTTTGTAGTAATTTCTTACAATCCTTTGTATTTCTGAAGTATCAGTTTTGATTTCTCCTCTGTCCATTCTGATTCTGTTTACTTGGGTCCTCTCTTTTTCTTGATGAGTCTGGTTTAAGGCTTGTCGAGTTTGTTTATTTTTTTCAAGGAACCATGTTCTTGGACATATTGATTCTTTGAATTGTAGTTTTAGTGTCTTAAGTTATTTAATTCTGCTCTGATTTTGATGATTTCCTTTCTTCTACTTGCTCTGGGCTTTGTTGTTGTTGCTCCTGTAGTTCTCACAGCTTTATGGTTAGGTTGTTTGTATAAGCTTCTTCTGACCTTTTTAGGTAGGCCTGTATTGCTATAAATTTCCCTCTGAGTACTGCCTTTGCTTTGTCCCGTTGGTTTTGGACTGTTGTGTGTTCATTGTCATTTGTTTCCAGAAACTTTTTGATTTCATCTTTGATCTCATTGTTTACCCATTCCTTGCTTAAAAGCATGTGATTTACTCTCCATGCGTTAGAGTGTTTTTGTTTTTTTCCCTTGAGATTGGTTTCTAGTTTCAAGCCATTGTGATCTGAGAAGATGCTTGGTATGATTTCAATTTTTCTGATTTCTGTGGAGGCTTGTCTTGTGACCTACCTTATAGTCTATCTTAGGGACTGTTCCACATGCATTTGAAAAGAATGTATTTTGCTTCTTTGGGTGAAAGACTCTGTATATTATTAGTTAGGTCCATTTCCTCTAGAGTGTTGTCCAATGCCCCAATATACTTGGTGTTTTTTTGTTTGGAAGATCTGTCCATTATTGATAGTGGGGTATTAAAATGCCCTACTATTAGTGTGTTGCTGTCTATATCCTTTTTGAAGTCCTCCAAGATGTTGCTTATATATTTGGAAGCTCCTACTTTGGGTGCATATGTGTTTACCAGAGTTATTTCTTCTTGATGGATTGTTCCCTTAAGTATTATGAAATGTCCTTCTTTGTCTCTTTTTATGTCCTTCATTGTAAAATCTATTTTGTTTGGAATAAGTGTTGCTGCTCCAGCCTTTTCTTCATGTCCATCTGCTTGATATATATTTTTCCATCCCTTCACTTTGAATCTGTGTCGATCTTTTGTTCTGAGGTGAGTCTCCTGAAGACAGCATATCTGTGGGTTATGTTTTCTTATCCATGCACCTACTCGATGTTTTTTTAAAGGGGCATTTAATCCATTTACCTTTAAGGTTATTATTGATTGATACTTATTTATTGCCATTTCCTCCCTTCGTAACTGTGTTCCTCTGTCTCTCTCTGTTTCTTCATCTTCTTAAAGCAGACCCTTTAGCATTTCTTGCTATGCTAGTTTAGTAGAGATGTATTCTTTTAGTCTTCTTTTATATTCTTTTTGTCTTCTTTTGTGAAACTGCTTATTTCTCCTTCCATTTTGAATGAGAGCCTTGCTGGGTAGAGTATTGTTGGTTGCAGGCCTTTGTTTCTCAATAGTTGGAAAATTTGTTGCCATTCCCTTCTGGCTTGTATTGTTTCTGTTGAGTAATCATGATAACCTTATTGGAGCTCCCTTATATGTTATTTGCTGTGTCTCTCTTGAAACTTTTAGGAATCTCTCTTTATCTTTGATATTGCCATTTTAATTATAATGTGTCTTGAAGTGGGTCTGTTTGGAATTATCCTCATTGTGACCCTCTGTGCTTCCTGAATTGAGGGATGTCTTCACTCATCATGTTAGTGAAGTTTTCTCTCATTACTTTTTTGAACAGGTTTTCTGTTCCTTGTTTCTCTTCTCCATCTGGTATCCCTATGATAGGATATTAATGTGTTTCATGTTGTCCTGCAGCTCTCTTAAAACCTCTTCATTCTTGTTCAGCATTTTTTCATTCTGTTGCACTGTCCTGGAATATTTTTCTACATTGTCCTTCAATTTGCTAATCTGATCCTCTGCTTCCTCTAGCCTACTGTTGATTCCTTCTACTGTATTCAATTCAGAAATTGTATTCTTCATTTCCTCCTGGCTCTTACTGATAGTTTCTAAGTCCTTTCTAATACTGGTGTAGTTCTCAGTAAGCTCTTTGTAGTTTCCCTGGAGTTCTTTGTAGTTCCCCTGGAGTTCTTTGTAGTTTTCTTTGAGCTTCTCTGTCATCATTATTTTGAATTCCATATCTGATAGTTTGCTTGCCTCTGTTTCATTTAGTGATCTTTCTGGGGATTCCTCCTGGTTTTTTTGGCGATGGACTGATTCTTTTCCCCCCATTTTGGGCATCTGTTGTTGCTTGTTTTTGCCTTGGATTAATCTGCTTTGATTCCTTGCCTTTGTGGAATGCCCTTCTATGTTAGGAGATTTGTGGAGTTCAGTGTTGCAATCTCCTAGATTTCCTCAACCTGTTTCCCTTGGGGTGGCCTTTATGTCATTAACTTGGGCTGTCTAGTTGTATTTTGGATTTGTTTTATGTGTTGTTCCTTTCCCTTCAGTTGGCTGATTGAGAGACACTCCTTCTATCACGTCTCATACACTGTTTTCGAGCTGCTTCTTTGTGTGTGTGTTTGTTTGAGCTGCTTCTAAAAGAAAACCACCAGTCCAGGCAAAATAACCACACCTGCAGAGGTATCTTTCTCCTTTAATCCCCCTTTCAACTGCCTATGAAGCTAGGTATGTACCCATACCCTCCAAGGTAACTCCCACTTTTAATCACACCCTCAGCTGCAACTGAGCTAGTCTTAATAGGGATGTAGATATGATAAGACTGTTACAAGAGGGGGAAAATGATTAAGTTGACTAAAATATAGATAACTTTGAAGGGTGGAAAGGAGTAGCAAAGATAGTGGGGATGGGAGAGAGAAAGCCAACTTATCTCTTCTATTGAAATGAGGAGGGGGAAATCAGAATTTCTCATGGGTGAGTGGACAGTATAAGCCTATATACACAGTTGCAGCATCTACCTCCCTGTCCACTATCAATGAGCACTGGTTGGTCCAGGTGGAGCCAGGGCCCATGTGTTTTTAGCAGAAAAGAAGAATGTATAGTGCCTTGTAGCTCAGCCACAAAAAAAGAGAGAAATTTTATGCACCTGAGGAGGGGAGGAATACCTTGAGGACTGGGAAAGAGTTGTAGGAAGAGAGTGAGTAGACTTAAAAATGGTAAGGATGGTGATCTTGGGTAGTTAGATGGATTGAGAGAAGGGAGGAGTAAAAATATGGGAATAGGGATACACTATGATATATATAGTATTTACTTAAAATTCACTAACTGTGAGGGTTGGAAGTAACTTTTGAAAAGATATGTTAGGGATTAATAATTCATATAGCTGTTGGTGTAACCCAGGTGCCTGAGATTAGCAGCGATCCATTTCCTGAGTCTGCCTCTTTTTCTTGGTCAAGTCTCTGCAGTCTAAAGTCATGCTGCTGGCTTTGGAATGGCAGGGCCTATGCTTTTACAGTCAGAGCTGGTCTGAGGGCCAAATCCCTGGTAGGCTAAGCCTCCAGTAGCCTAGCTGGGTTTCAGCATTCCTGGTGTTTTGGGGCCCTCCCTTCTCTCACTGGTTCTGTGTGAAGACCTGCAGGAAGCTTATGTGTCATTGATGGCTGTTCTTATCCCTCCAGCTCCTTGAGGAGGTTTCTGCCACTGATGAGCACCTTGTTCCAGTGGGGAGTGGCTTGCAACTTCGTTTGCTCATGTGATGGCTAGCCCTCCCCTTCCAGCTCTTCCAGGAGATTTCTGCAGCCACTGTCTGCAAAGAGTGCCTGACTCCCCAGGGGCCCCCCGCAGTGTAGTTTGCCAGTGATGGCTAGCCCTCCCTGTCCAGCTCTTCATGGAGGTTTTTGCTGTGTTCGATGGGCCCCTGGTTTTGTGGGGAGCCCTGTAGAGACAGCACCTGTGATGGCTAGCCCTTTCTCTCCAGCTCTTTGGGGAGGTTAATGCTGCCTGCGATGGGCAGGTGGCTCTATAGAGGAGCCCGAGCTGTGTGCTGGCAATTGCTACTCCTCTCCCTCCAGCTCTTTGAGGAGGTTTCTGTTGCCTGCAATGGGCACGCCAGTTGTACCCCGCACAGTTTCGAGCTGTGGTTTCTGTGAGAGTCTGTTTGACAGTGTGGGTGTGGAGGGGTTGGGCCCCCTTCTCTCTGGGTCCCTGTGCTGTCCCCTCCCTTGTTGGCTCAGGAGCACAATTTTTGGCTTTCACGCCACCCCGGCCAGTGGGCTCCTTGCTCCACCACTCCTGCTCCCCGCAGGTCTGTCCTTCTCCGTCTGTGGCCCTGGGTGGTGCTTCCTCTCTCTCAGCCTCCCAAGTGCGGCTCTCACACAGTCCTTCCCCTGAAGGAGTTCAGTTCCTCAATCCCTCCAAGTTTGCGCTCACAGTCTGAAGCTGTGTCCTCAGTGAAAGTTCGGTTCAGAACTGTCTCACCTGTTCTCCTGTGGGTCTCTGCAGCCTCTGGGCTATGCACCCCTGAGTCCAGATGCTTACCTTTCCAATTTGCAGGGACCTGCAGATGTCTCGTGCTCCCTACCCTATCCTCCAGCTGCCCTGGCACTCGAGAATGTTGTCAGCACTGCCCTTTACTGTCACCATCTTTCCCCCCCTCAATTTTGTTTCTATATTAACAATGAACAATCCAAAAATGAAAATAAAAAGAAAATCCATCAAATGAAACTGCACAGAAAGGGATAGCATTGAGAGAGGGTAAAATACTTAGAAATAAATTTAACAAAAGTAGTGTAAAACTTGTAGTTTATAAAACTGAAAATCATTGTTAAAAGAAATTAAAGACCTAAATAGAAAGACAGCCCATCTTCATTGATCAGAAGGCTTACAAGTGTTAAAGTAGCAACACTACCCCAAGTTGATGCACAAATTTAATACAATGTCTATCAGAATCTTAGCTAGCTTCCTTGTAGAAATTGACAAGATGATAGAAAGTTAGTATGGAAGTGCAAGTGACTTAGAATACTCAAAACAATGTTTAAAAAGAAGGACAAATTCAGAGGACCACACTTTCCAATTTCAAAGTTTGCTGAAAAACTATAGTAATCATGATGGTAACATAAGTAAAGACATATAGTCAATGGAACAGAATTGAGAGTTCAGGGATTAACTGATATTTATGGACAAATGATTTTCAAAAAATTGGTGCCAAAACAGTTTAATGGGGAAAGAACAGTTTTTTCAACAAACTGTGTTGGGACAACTAAACATCTACATGGAAAAGAATGAAATTGAATTCCTTTCATGTACCGTATTCAAATATTACCTTAAAATAGCTTATAGGCCTGTATGTAAGAACCAAAAATTTAAATCCCTTAAGAAGAAAACATACAAGTAAATTTTTATGACTTAGTATTATTAATGCTTTCTTAGATATATATAGAAAGCATAAGCAACAAAAGAATTTTTAAAAACATCAAAATAAAGAAAAAATTTGCGCTGTAAATATCAGTATAGTAAAAAAACAGGCCTGGCTGGTGGTACAGTGGATAAGGTGCTGGCCTGTGAACCCAAAGGTTGCTGGTTCGATTCCCCAGCCAGGGCACATAACCAGGTTGAAAGCCAGGTCTCCAGCCAGGTCTGTGGCTGGAGGCAGGTTAAAGACAACCATACATTGATCTCTCTCTCCCTCTCTGCCTCTCTTCCTACCCCTCTTTCTAAAAATAATAAATCTTAAAAACAAATCCAAAACATTGCACAAAATAGAAGAATATTTTCAAATTATATATTCTAGAAGAAAATTGTGTCAGAATATGTATAGAGAACTCACAATCTAATAACCCAGATGAAAAAAGAGCAAAAGTTCTTGAGACATTTCTGTATAGAAGATACATAAATGGCTAATAAGCACATGAAAAGATGCTCAGCATTATTAACAATCGGAGAAATTCAAATCAAAACTATACCATTTCATAAGCACTAGGATGGCTACAATAAAATAAAAAACAAGGCAGTAACAAGTGTTGACAAAAATATAGAGAATTTGGAACACTCATGTATTGCTGATAGAAATGTGAGATAGTAAGGCCACTTGGGAACATTTTGGCATTTCTTAAAAATGTTAAAAATAGAATTATCATAAAGCCCAGAAATTCCACTGCTATGTATTGAAGAGGAATGAAGACATAGGTCCATGCAAAAACTTGTACAAAAATGTTCTTAACAACATTGTTTATAATAACCAGAAAGTGTAAATAACTGAAATATCCCTACGTCTATGGAATGTTATTTGGCAATAAAGGTAGTGAAGTACTGATACCAGCTAAAACATGGGTGATTCTTGCAAATTTTAGGCTAAGTGAAGGAAGCCAGTTACAGTAGACCACACACACATTATATTATTCATTTATATGTAATGTTCAAAATAAGACAGATCACAGTAACAGAAGGCAGATTAAGGATTGCTTTGGGCTAATTCTGGAGTAGCAGGCAGAGGGGGTGTGGGGAGACTGCTAAAGGGTACTGGGTTTTATTTTGGGATGATGAAAAATTCTACCACTAGCTTGTGAGGTTGTGTTATGATTGCACAGCTCTTTTAATATACTAAAAAAAAAAAAAAATGAATTGTACCTTTTAAATGGGTGAGCCGTATGTTTTGTGAATTATATTCCAAAAAAAGCTGTTATCAGAAATAGTGATGCTCCATTTTGTATTCCTGCCATAAGAGTGTGTGAAATTACCATTACCCATTTTAATGTTAATTAACACAAAGAAAATTTCCAATTTGTTAAACTGGAACAGTGGTTCAACTGAAAGAGATTTTGCTCCCCATGGACATTTAGCAATGACTGGAGACATTTTTTTTTAAACAATTTTTAAAAAATATTTTTATTTTATTATTTTTAGAGAGAGGAGAAGGGAGAGAGGGAGAAAGACATCACGTATGGTTGCCTTTCACCTGCCTCCAGCTATGGACCTGGCTGGAAACCTGGCTTTCAACCTGGTTATGTGCCCTGGCTAGGAACTAAACCAGTGACCTTTTGGTTTACAGGCCAGCGCCTTATCCACTGTGCCACCAGCCAGGGCTTGGAGACATTTTTGATGGTCACTTCTGGGGTGGGGGTTGCTACTAGCCTCTAGTGAGCAGAGATCAGGGATGTTGCTAAGCATACTATAAGGCATAGGGTAGCTCCTTATACCAAGTAATTATCCAACCCAAAAGGTCAGTATTTTCAAGGTTAAGAACCTCTGAACTAGAAATAACATCTTGTCTTAATTTACATTTCTTTGATTATTCATAAGGATACATTTTTTCATATGTTTACTAATTATATTTTGTAAATTTTCTGTTCATATTTTTCATTAATATGCATTTCTTATATTACTATGGTAACTATTTTATTTACTGTTTATTTTCTTTCAGTTGTTTTCTTGTAAAATCTAAGTTTATATTGACTATCAGTATGTTTTTGTATGGTCAGACATCATTTGTTAATTATACCTAGCCTAGCAAGCTGGCCGGAGGCCTGGCTTGCAACCTGGTTATGTGCTCTGGCTGGGAATTGAACCAGAGACTTTAGGTTTGCAGGCCAGTGCCTTATCTACTGTGCCACCAGCCAGGGCATAACATTTAATGTTTTAAAACGCATATATATAATGTATATTATGAGACAATTTAATGAATTTTTTTCCTAAATAGTAATGTCTGGTTTTCTTCCTTTGGATGAAATATTTGGCTAACACAGTGTATCCCAGGTTCAAGATAATCGTCAAAAAAATGAAGCTTTCTTAGGGTTTATGCAAGGGAGGAAATGTGTAATGACACCTTATCTTCCTTAACAAGAGAGTGCAATGTAGTTAAGTGTTTGTAATTCACCTAATTTAGTCCAAAGCAATTGTCACAGATATCACCATATCAATCTTGCAGAAATATATAAATAAATATCAAAGCTGGAATTGGAAATTGTTTGCAGGTTGGGATTAATAACTCATTACTATTAATGAATTTTCTGATATAATCAACGAGTGGGGGAAAGTGATACTGCATATGTGTGTGTATTTGGTAAGAAGGACAATATTTCTAATCAAGAAATTAAAAGAGATTGTTAGTTTATAACATAATACAGAAATTTTAGTGTGTCTCATAATCTTTTGGTAAAGTGAATGAATAGGAATAAGTATAGATATTTTCCTATTATTATACAGATGGAGAATGAGTTAGATTCTGCTCGTTCTGAAATAGAACTCCTCAGGAGTCAGATGACAAATGAGAGAATCTCCATGCAGAATCTAGAAGCTCTGCTGGTGGCCAATCGAGACAAAGAATATCAGTCTCAGATAGCACTCCAAGAAAAAGAATCTGAAATTCAGCTTCTTAAAGAACACCTTTGTTTGGCAGAAAATAAAATGTGAGTTGGTTGGTAATATAGTAACAAAATCACATTTCTTAAATATTTGGTCCTTTATAGGTTAGAAAGGTTAGAATTTTTAAGCTTTAATTTATATAATTTAAGCATCCATTATTTACCATTAATTAAACTGAGGACCAGAAATATTATAATTTGTCTGAGATTTATACTTATTTCTATTATCTGTTTAGCTAAATTGATTTAAATTTAATTTTAACCATCTCTGTTGATTGTTTCCAATATAACTTTGGATATAGTAGAATGTCTCATCTGAAATATTACCTCACCCTGGCTGGTAGCTCAGTGGATAAGGCACTAGCCTGTGAACCCAAGTTCACTGGTTCGATTCCCTAGCCAGGGCACATAATCAGGTTGCAAGCCAGGTCTCCAGCCAGGTCCATAGCTGGAGGCAGGAGAAAGGCAACCATACATTGATATCTCTCTTCCTCTCTGCCTTTCTCCCTTCCCCTCTCTCTCAAAATAATAAATAAAATTTAAAAATAAATAAATAAATATATTACCTTTAGGAGATATTATAACAGATTAGAAAAAAACACTTCTGAAACCAGAAGAATTTTTCTATTTATGTACCCATGTGATATTGCTATCCAATCTTTCCATTTGTCACACGATATTTTTTTAATGTACCTATACTTGTATGTATTAGGTACCTGGAAGAACTCCAGCATCCACAGAATACTAAAGACTTCCCTTAGAACATTGATTTGTGCCTTTCTTTCTTTTTTTCTTTCTTTCTATTAACTCATTATATTTACTTTTTTATTGACTTTATTGGAGTGATACTGGTTAATAAAATTATACAGGTTTCAGGTGCTCAGTTTTATAACACATTGTCTGTACTCTGTATTGCATGTTCAGCACCCCAAGTCAAGTCTCTGTTTATCACCATTTATCTCTCCATACCCTCTTCCACCACCACCACCATTTCTCCTCCCAGCAGTCATCACCCTGTTGTCTGTGTCTATGAGGGCTTCTTTTGGAATCCCTAGCACCATTAGCATCTTATTACATGACCTTAGCAGAAGGTTGGGTAGAAATGTCTGCCTGAACAGTGAATGTTCTATTATTAAGCTTGGTTACCTCTCACAAAAAAAATAACTGATGGGGACCCTTAGCCTCTTTTCTTACCTGTTTCATCTATAACACTTTTTCATCCAGCTTCAACTCTGCCCTCCTGTCTGAACCTGAGACCTGGGGAATGATAGAAATCATGATCTCAGGAATCAGCCACTCATAAGAACCCCTTTAACTAAGCAGCCTGCAAAGCCAAACTGGTTTCCTTCAGAAACTTTTTTCAGGATATGTCATCTGTCACTGACTCATTCTTTTTAGTCACACAACTGGGCTTTTGTGATATCTTCAACAAGTTCTGGAAGATCACTTTTTCAAGCTTGTAGGTGGAAATCTGCCTTAGTGAAGTATAACAAAACTCCCACCTTAAGGGGTACATTCTGTTTTAGACTGGCTAATAAGTACTGTCACTTAGAACTGGTAAACATGATAAACTTTTGTGTTCTTAGTTTCTAAGTTTAGATTTCAGCAGTATGTAATGTAGTCCCGGAAGCAACCAAAGAGAATAGAATGTTATGTACAAGCAGCATTAATCTCCATCAATATCTTCCTTATGATAGTATGCCTTACTACAGGGTTTCTGTGGCATTGTTTAGCCCTAAAGGAGATCCTGTTAAATTGAAGAGAATGTGTACAGGTATACCAAATTTAATGATAAGTATACATAAAGCACTTGCTTGATTTAATATCTGTAACAGACCATATTAATCATAGTGCTAGTGAATTCCAGTTTTGATTATTTAATTATACTGATACTTTGCATATTATACTTCAACATATTTTAATAAAAATAATTTGCAGTAAATATATAATATATAGAGATAGTAGATAATATTACTTTGTGTAAACATAGGGAAACCGACTCAGAGAAGGTTTAACTAATAGAATGTGACCGGCACAGCTTAAGCTTTTCAAGTAGGCTATATTGTGTATTTACTGGATCTAAAATTGACATATACATCCATAAAAATCACAATTTGGCTCAGGTCTAGCTGAGAAAACATTGCCAACATGGCTCAGTGTACTCTAGGAGCCCTAGACAAATTTTAACTGTAATCAGCTGTCACTCATATTTTTTTACACAGGGCCATCCAAAGTAGAGATGTGGCCCAGTTCAGGAATGTTGTAACTCAACTGGAAGCTGATTTAGACATTACCAAAAGACAACTAGGGACAGAGCGCTTTGAAAGGTAAGTTGGTTTCTACATATTTAGCCTGGGAAGTATTGTTTCTTAGGTAACAACAGATTTTGATTTTTCATGATGGTTAAGTTTTAAAGTATGACTTGAACTTCAGTTTTACCAGTGTTAATAATGTCACATGATGTAAAGTTTTTTAATTTAAAATTTTTAAATTTTAATTTAATTAATCTAAAAATATTTTATTTATTATTTCAGAGAGAAGGGCAGGGAGAGAGGCAGAGAGGGAGAGAAACATCAATGTATGGTTGCCTTTTACCTGCCTCCAGCCACAGACCTGGCTGGAGACCTGGCTTGCAACCTTGTTATGTGACCTGGCTGGGAATGGAATAGCAACCTATGGGTTCGCTGGCTGGCACCTTATCCACTGTGCCACCAGCCAAGTTCTTGATATAAAGTTTTAAAACATCTATTTTAAACTATTTTGCTTTAGGGAGAGGGCTGTGCAAGAACTTCGCCGCCAGAATTACTCAAGTAATGCTTATCATTTGAGCTCTACAATAAAGCCAAATACAAAATGTCATTCACCAGAACGTGCTCACCATCGATCACCTGACCGAGGCCTAGACCGATCACTAGAAGAGTGAGTGGTTTATAGATGCTTCTATGGGACCATATAGCAATATGTAGAGTGAATATTTGAGAGTGTAAGGGAACTCAGTGACAGTCTGTCATTAATAGTACTATTTAAACATGATTAGATTGTAGGTATGTTCACATAACATAAAGCATTTTGATCATTAGTTTTATATAAATATTCTAAAATGAAAGCTCTATTTTCTTTTTTTAAATTTAATTCTATTGTTGTTGTATTAAATCCATCCCCTTTTTGCTCCCCTCTGTCCTATTTTATCTTTTTAGATAAATTATATTAGAAAAATCTGATTTCCTTTTTATTTCTACATCATTTTTAAAGTTAATCAACCCTGACTAATAATATTTTGGTTACTTTTTATAGCACCAAAAAATACCTACTCTCTAGGAAAGCTAATTTTTCAGAGGTGATATTTTAGATATATTCTTATATGTCACAAATTTTAAAAAAAAATTTTATTGTTGTTGTATTACATCCATCCCCTATTTTGCTCCCCTCTGTCCCCCGCCCCACCCACCCATTCCCCACAAAGTCAATCCCACCTGTTGTCCATGTCCATGTTTCCTTTATACTAGGTTCTTGTCTAAGCTGCTCCCCTTTCTTGCCTCTGCCTCCCCCCTCCCCCCAACCCCTTTCCCCCTGACCACTGAAGGCCTATTCATTGTATTCATATATTTGGTTCTGTTTTCTGTTTGTTTGTTTGTTTTATTTAAAAAAATTTTTTTTTAATTTTATTGTTGTTGTATTACATCCATCCCCTTTTTGCT
>PVIW01018213.1:0-12161 GCA_004026585.1 Noctilio leporinus | reverse complement strand
TGCTTGTTGTTAGTTTTGCTCATTATTGTCCCATAATGGGTGAGATCATATGATATTTGTCCTTCACTGACTGGCTTATTTCACTAAGCATAATATTCTCCAGTTCCATCCATGTTGTTGCAAAGGGTACAAGTTCCTTCTTTCTTTCTGCTATATAGAATTCCATTGTGTAAATGTACCAAAGTTTTTTGATCCAATCATCCACTGATAGGCACTTAGGCTGTTTCCAGCACTTGGCTATTATAAATAGTGCCGCTATGAACATAGGTGTGCTGTAGTTTTCTTTCTTAGTTGTATCTTGACCTGGTTTTGGGATTAGAATAATATTGGCCTCATAGAGTTTGAGAGTCTTCCCTCTTCTTGGATTTTTTGGAATAGCTTGAGAAGGATAGGAGTTAACTTTTCTCTTAATGCTTGGTAGAATTCACCTGTGTAGCCATCTTGTCTGGGGCTCTAGTGCTTTGGGAGATTTTGGATTACTTCTTCAATATCACTAGTTGTTATTGGTCTATTCAGGATTTCTGCTTCTTCTGGATTCAGTTTTGGTAGATTATACATTTCCAGAAATGTGTCCCTTTCACCCAGGTTGCCATATTTCTTGTCATATAGTTTTTTCTAGTAATTTCTTATAATCCTTTGTACTTCTGAAGTGTCAGTTGTGATTTCTCCTCTGTTATTTCTTATTTTTTTTTTAAAGATTTTATTTCATTATTTTAGAAAGAGGGGAAGGGAGAGAGGCAGAGAGGGAGAGAGACATCAATGTATGGTTGGGTTTCACCTGCCTCCAGCCACAGACCTGACTGGAGACCTGGTTTGCAACCTGGTTATGTGCCCTGGCTGGGGAATCGAACCTGTGACCTTTGGGTTCACAGGCTGGCGCATTATCCACTGTGCTACCAGCCAGGGCCTCCTCTGTTATTTCTGATTCTGTTTATTTGGGTCCTCTCTCTTTTTTTCTTGATGAGTCTGTTTAAATCAGGAAGAACTCAGTTTATCACTTCTTGGCCTTTTGGCTAAGATCAAGTGTAGGAAGAAGATCTCAGTTTAAATCTAAGTCCAATAACTTACTAATTATGTGACTTTCACAAGTTGCCACAATAAACATATTTGTGCTGCTTTTATTCCATTTTTCCATGGGAAATTAATGATTTCTTTCCCTATGACACATGATCACCCTTTCTTTCACTTTACTTGAGCCAATGTTTACATAGATTTCTTGCCCTGAAAATCTGCAGTCAGTGAATTAATTCCATTATTGTTCAGAATAAATGTAGAGTTAAATTCTACTCTGTCAATTTTATAATTTATCAGAAAACCCAAAAGAGATTAACTAAGGTTTACCTAAATGCAGTTGTATTGCTCCCCAAAACTCAGAATCATTAGGTTTATTTCTTCAGGAAGCAATGCCTATCAATGACTAAAGGGAAATAAGAAAACTGTATTTACATATAATTTTTTATTTTACTAACAATCTCATGTTGCTAAAGATGCTTCTTAGTATAATTTATATTTCACATTATATCATTCTTTTAAAAATTTATTTATTGATTTGAGAAAGAGATTTTTGATTTGTTGTTACACTAATTTATGCATTTGTTGGTTGTTTCTTGTATGTAACCTAATTAGAGACTGAACCCATAACCTTGGTGTATGGGGGTGATACTCTAACCAATGAACTACCTGGCCAGGGCCCACATTATATTATTCTTTTTTTAATATTTCTTTATTATTTTTATTTTTAAAGATTTTTATTTTATCATTTTCAGAAAGAGTGGAAGAGAGAGAGGCAGGGAGGGAGAGAGACATCCATGTATGGTTGCTTTTCACCTGCCTCCAGCCACATACCTGACTGGAGACCTGGCTTGCAACCTAGTTATGTTGCCCTGGCTGGGAATCGAACCTGCGACCTTTGGGTTCACAGGCCAGCGCCTTATCCACTGTGCTACCAGCCAGGGCTATATTATTCTTTATGTTTAATAAAATTATACTTAATTCTACAATATTCTTTGTTCTTTCCTACCTTTAATTACCTTCTATATCTAAAGTTTTCTGATAACATATTAAGAAAGGAGTATATATTAAATAAAGGCCAAACACTAAACCTATCAAATACTTATTTTTTTTCAGTTATACTGTTTTATATATTATATATAGTATATAATATGTATCTTAAATATTATGGCTAAAATGCAAAATGAATAGAAATATTATAAAGTATGACTAGGAATATCATTTTTATATGTGAACCTATAGCCTATAAGCCCAAATTTCTCAAGCAACAAACACAAATAAGAAACCAAAACCATATTAAAATTTGCAAAACTCATGAGTTTTATTTATTTGTTTATTAACTTAAAATTTTTTAAAAATATTTTATTTTATTATTTTTAGAGAGAGGGAAAGGAAGAGAGGCATAGAGGCAGAGAAACATCAATATATGGTTGCCTTTAACCAGCCTCCAGCTATGGACCTGGCGTGGAGACCTGGCTTGCAACCTAGGTACGTACCCTGGCTGGGAATCGAACCAGTGACGTTTGGGTTCGCAAGCCAGCACCTTATCCACTGTGCCACCAGCCAGGGCTCTCATGAGCAGTTTTAAAGCACAAATTAAACAAAGAACAATTAGTATTCATTTGGCCTCTGTTTGTAATTAAAAGCTCATCTATGTGTGTTTATGAACCTGAGCAGGAAAATCAGTTAGCTATAAGATTTCTTGTTCAAATTGAAGTACTTTGCTCCTTGGATTGTCATTTTATTTTTTTATTTTATTTTAAAATTTTTTAAAATTTGTTAATGTTTTAGAGAAAGGGGAAGGGAGACAGGCAGACAGGGAGAGACACATCAGTGTATGGTTGTCTTACACCTGCTTCCAGCTAAGGACCTGGCTGAAGACCTGGCTTGCAACCTGATTGTGTGCCCTGGCTGGGGAATCAAACCAGCAACTTTGTGTTTTCGGGCCAGTGCCTTATGCACTGTGCCACCAGTCAGGGCTGGATTGTCATTTAAAATTCATCATCTTTCATTAATTCTATTTAAAGTGGGGCATCAAGTATATAGTCAATTTTTCTCCTTATTTGTTTAGCAGAAGGAAAAATAATAGAAAATGCAATGTAAATGGTTAATGGTATTATGACTTGGAGACAACTTAAAACTTTTAATGACATACTCATTAAGATTTAAATTGACCATCAAAACTTTTCCTTTCTATATCTTAAGCAACAGAGATCTATCAGGTTAAAATATCATAGCTATCCAGTTATGTCAATATGTGCAAATACTTCAAGGTTAAATTATAGATCATACTCTAAAAATGGAGCCATTATGGTAACAAGAATACTTAATACAATGTGATTTGTAGTCTGAAGAAATATTACTGTTAGGAAAGACATTGATTTCTCAGCTTACTTTAATCTAAGATATATTGTAATATGAAGTTACAATATCCTCTCATATATGAATTTAGTTATTCATCCAATCATTCATCTATCAATTCATCAACCCATTGACCTTTCCATCTCATCTATCCATCCATCCTTCATCCAGTCAGCCATCCATTTTTTATTCTTCCATCTACATGACAATTGTCTATTGAGTGACTAGTGTATGTGAAAAATTGAACCATGGACTGGTAACACAAAGAGGAATAAAATAAAAATCTTGATTTCAAGTTGCTTAAGACTCCATGTAAACAGGCAAACATATAAATCAATCATTACAATACATTGTGGCAAGTACTGTCTTTGAGAAAGACTTTGGAAAGATTACCCACATTTATCTGCCTGATTGGGGTTGAAAATGGAAGAAATGAGAAAGAATCAAAATGTAATTGATATATTAGATGGAATTTGAATTACATTGATGACTATAAATGATGAGGGACTATAGGAGCAGAGAAATTTAAAGTGTGAAACATGAAAAGGAAGGATAATTTAGACAAAGTAGGCTCTTTGAAATAGTGGAAGTACAAGGTACATTTAGTGGAAGATGAAGGTGGATGGATCATGGAGAAACTTGTTAACATACTGAGGCATTTGAGCTTGTACACCAGAATTTCTTAAAATTGAATAACATGGATGCTGTTTAAAGACAAATGGCTCTTAAGGTTTCCATTGCTCACTTCAATATTTCATCATAATCCTACTTACATATGCATTCATAATGAAGTGCAAGCTCCTTGTATATCTTGTATATAAAGATCTTAATAACCAAAACATAAGTGTAACTTAAAAATAAATAGAATTCTAAGACTATTACAATTCAAGGTTGCAGGGATATTACTTTTTTTTTAATTTAAAATTCTCTGATGTGAACTGCTTTGATGCAGGTCTTTTGACTTTGGCATGCCTACACTTTGTGTCAATTAACTCACAATGTCTTTTTCTATAAATCATAGGGAGACTTTGGTTTGTTTATATACCATTCTGAGATGTCATTCAGCTTTAAGATAAGTTAGCATATGTACTTTTTTATTTCCTTAGCCACATCAATGAATGTAGCATCTCTGGTTGTAATGGGACTATTAACACTAACAGCAATGCAGGCACAGGAATCTTATGAAATGATTATGCTATTTTTATCATATGCTTATATTTATGTTTTGGATTTTCATTGGAAAATGTCCAACTTGTAAATTCATAAAGAAGTCTAGGCCCCCTAAAACCATGGACACAAAAATATCTTTGCAAAATACAGCCAGAAAAAATAAGAGGGCACTAAAATATAATAAGCAAGTGAAAAATATGAAGGAATTTTCTTTTGGAAACCTCGCTCTACAGAGTTAGAAAACTTGAAACAGTCTAGGCAAAAGATGAGGCAGAATTTTTAACAGCCATGGGAATAAAGAGGAAAAGAAAGATTTGAGCATGAGAGGCATATAATTGACTGGGTCTGAGGTCAGATGTGGGAGGTAAGGGAAATTGAAAATTTGAAGATGATTCTCAAAAATTTATCATGGTTGCCTGGGTAGCAGGGGATAGATTGGTTAATAGGGAGAATGCTAGAGACAGATTAAGCTGTGAGTAGAAAACAGTGAGGCTCGCTTTGGATATATTCCATTTGAAATTCAATAGCTGTGATGGAGAAGACAATCTGAAATATGAGACTGAGGCTTAGGGGAAGAAACTGGGCTGTAGTGGAGGTTTGGTCATAATCGGCATGCCTGTGGTCATTGTGGCTTTGGGCTGTATGAGATTTCTATGAGGAGAACATAAGGAGTTAGAAGGGAGCCAAAAATGGCCCTCAGGGTTGGCAGATGGAAGAAGGCTGCTCCAAAAGAAGACTGATGAGAGCCAGAGAGATGAGGAGATCTAGGAGAGCAGGTTATCATTGGTGACCATTAAAGATACTACTGTGTCTTGCCTGAATTAACTGTAGTGGGCTCCTAAATTATTTTTGTTTAGAGTATTGATGTCCTCAAATCCATTGTCATCTCTATTGCCATGGTAAATATTTTAAGCTTAAATTGTTCCTTCTACTTCCTAAGCTAATATTTTTAGTGGACATTCATACTCTTCTCACTAATGCTTAACTTGTGGTACCTTACCAATGCCACATTTTTTGCCATTTAAATACTTGAAAAAATGAATTAAAATAGGATCCATCACATATTTGCAATGATTGATTCTCCCAACAGAAACCCATCTCTCTCTTCCTTTTACCCAATTTCCATTTGAGAGTCCTAGGAATCAACCTTAGCCTCTCTTCATTTTTTGTATATTTCATTGATTTTGCTGTTACAGTTGTTCCAAATTCTTTTCCCTTTGCTCCCCTCTGCACAGCAATTTTATCCCCCTTAGTTCATGTTCATGAGTCATGCACATAAGTTCTTTGGCTTTGCTTTTTCCTGTACTATTTATTCTTAAGAACCCCCAGTTTATTTTGATCCTACCAATTATGCTTCTTAATCCCTGCACCATTTCCCCCTTTATCTTCCTTCCCCCTCCCAGCTAATAACCCTCTAAATGTTCCTCATACATATGATTTTGTTCCTTTGCTGGTTGTTTGATTAGCTCTATTTTTATTTTTTAGATTCTGTTGATAGTTGTGTATGTTATTTTAATATTCATAATTTTGATCTTCTTTTTCTTAAATAAGTCCCTTTAACATTTCATACAATAAGAGGTTGGTGATGATGAACTCCTTTAGCTTTACCTTGTCTGGGAAGCACTCTCTCTGCCTTTCTATTCTAAATGATAGCTTTACTGGGTAGAATAATTTTGATTGTAGGTCCTTGCTTTCCATCTTTGAATACTTCTTGTGAAACCCTTCTTGCTTGTGAGTTTCTTTTGAGAAATCATCAGATAGTCTTATAGGAGCCCCTTTGTAGGTAACTCTTCTTTTCTCTTGCTGCTTTTAAGCTTCTCTCCTTATCTTTAACCCTTGACATTTCAATTATGATGTGTCTTGGTGTGGTCCTCTGTGGACAGTCCCTCTTGTTTGGGACTCTCTGTGTTTCCTGGACTTATATGTCTATTCCCTTCACCAAATTAGGGAAGTTTCCTTCATTATTTTTCCACATAAGCTTTTCATTTGTTGCTCTTCTTGTTCTCCTTCTGGGACCCCTATGATTTGGATGTTGGCATGTTTAAAGTTGTCCCAGAGGTTCCTGTACCTCTCCTCATTTTTTAAAATTCTTATTTCTTCATTCTGTACTAGTTGACTGTTTATTTCTTCCCTATTATTCCCAATCATTAATTTGAACTCTGGTTTCCTTTCTTGCATCACTGGTTTCATGTGGATTTTCCTTCATTTCACTTAGTATAGCCTTCACTTCTTCCCTTCTGCAGTTGCCATACTTAAGTATGTCAGTCAAGTCTGTGTGCCTCTCTATCAATAGCACTTTAAATTCTGCGTCTGTTAGTTTAGCTATTTCCTCATTGCTTAGTTCTCCCACTGGAATTTTGACCTATTCTCTCTTTTGGGTCATACTTCTCTGTCTCCTCAACCTGACATGCTCCAATATTTGCCTCTGTGTCTTAGGTAGAGATGTTTCACCTGTTACATTGTAAAGATTGAAGCCTTAGGTATTAGTCAGTGCAGGGGCCAACAGGGAACAATGCTGCCTGCTTAGCACTTGTTCCTTTCCACTAAACAAATGGACTCTGTACCACCACCACCAGTGTTGCTGCTGCCTCTGCTCCCAGTGCCTTTACTGATGCCACCAGTCAGTCCTCTCTGCTATGGCTCCTACCTGTCTGGATGAGTATTCTCTATTTTTTTGTTGGACCTCTCTTCAGTTTCATTTTCTGGATCTTTTGATTGTGTTTTTACAGTTTTGAGTGGATATATTCCTTCTTAGTTGTGAAGGGAGATGCAATGTGTCTACCTCCACCTCCATCTTAGCCAGAAGTCCCCCTTCTTATTTTAGTAATACTCTTTTTCATGATGATGTATATGTTTCTGACTTTCAAGTATCTCCTGACCATATCTACTTCAATCTGTCTCTCTGTGTGTGTCTATCTATCCATCTATGTATCACTCTGAGCTCTAAAGTTTATATTCAACAATCTCCTTTCACTCTCCACTTGGCTTTCCATAGACAAATTAGCTTTGAATGTCTCTAGACTCCAAACTTGTTTATTCCCAAGTTGTGCCATCTGAGTAAATAAAAATCTTGGCAATAATCTTTACTCTTACTCTTACTTACAATATTAAACAGTATATCTAAATCCAAACATTTATCTCTTCCAAAATCCCATGAGCTCTCACTTCCATGCTACCCTACTTTTCTATGACCAGTTCTCTATTAGCTATTTTTACATAGATATCTGAGATATTTAAAAAATTAAATCATATCACACTCACCAACCTGAAATACTCAAATAACTTCTATTGCTCTTAGAATAAAGTTCAAGCTCCTTGTCTTGATACATAGGATACTACAAGTTCTAGGATCATTGGATGCCTTGTTCTCTTATTCACTGACTTCATTCTGTTCTGCATTGAGATCTCTTGTATGTGCTCCTCAAGCAGACAAAGCTCTTTGCTGCTCTATTGTATTCAACTTGCTGGTTCTTCTACCTCATCTTTACACAACTGCTTTCTTCTCATCATTCTAGTCATAGCCTAAATAAGAACTCCTTAGATATGTCTTCTTTTTAACCATTTCTGAAACATTATTTTGGCCTTGCTATAATCACTTGGTCATACTACCTTATAATTCTATGTACCATGAGAGGTTACAAGATGGAATATTTTCAGTTTGTGCAGTATGGGGAACAATGGATAGGTGTGGATGGTGGAAAGGTGTGGATGACAAATATGGATTTGAAACATAGCTTTTTTTTTTTATGTGACTAGTGTCTTAAAATTACTGAAATACAGATTTCTCACTTGAAATGAGGAAGTGAATTATTTCATAATAATAAGTATTAAGTGAAAGCACATATGAATAAATCTAAGATGGCTCAGATCTTAACATAAAATAATTGCCTATAAAATAAAATTCCTTTTCTATGACCTTCATCTATACTTCCTTTCTCTTTATCCTGGGTAAATATTGAGAGTATAATATATTAGATATCACAAAGATTCTGGCTAATATCAAGGTTTTGTATTATTCTCTGGTTACTTATTATCTAAAAATTGACTGGGAATTTAGCCACCCTGCTCATAGAGGAATGTCCTAAAAAATATAAACTGAATCTTGTCCAGGTTATTTTACTGAAAACCTCTGTCAATCCTTGAAAAAAGATGTTAGTGGTCATGAATATGGAGCTACTAAAGGAAACATTAGAGAAGACTTTGCCAGGACTTACTCTACAGATTTCAGAGTTATACTGAATTAGCCCTTTGATTTAAATCTTTTTTTTTTTCTTAAGTTTCCTTTTAAGTATTTGTTATTTTAAATTTTATTGTTGTTGCATTATAACCATTCCCATTTTGCTCCCCTCTGTCCCCCTCGCCACCCACCCATTCCCCCCAAAGTCAATCCCACCTGTTGTCCATGTCCATGGTTCCTTTATACAAGGTTCTGATCTAAGCTGCTCCCCTTTCTTGCCTCGGCCTCCCCCCTCACCCAAACCTCATTCGCCCTGACCATGGAAGGCTGATTCACTGTATTCATATATTTGGTTCTGTTTTACTTGTTGTTAGTTTTATTCATTATTGTCCTGTAATGGGTGGGATCATATGATATTTGTCCTTCACTGACTGGCTTATTTCACTAAGCATAATACTCTCCAGTTCCATCCATGTTATTGCAAAGGGTACAAATTCCTTCTTTCTTTCTGCTATACAGAATTCCACTGTGTAAATGTATCAAAGATTTTTATCCAATCATCCACTGATGGGCACATAGGCTGTTTCCAGCACTTGGCTATTGTGAATAATGCTGCTATGAATGTAGTAGGTTCTTATGAATTGGTGTTTCAGGATTCTTTGGGTATAGTCCAAGTAGTGGAGTTGCTGGATCAAAAGGCAGTTGCATTTTTAGTTTTTTAAGGAAACCCCATACTATTTTCCACAGTGGCTGCACCAGCCTACATTCCCACCAACAGTGTATGAGGGTTCCCTTTGCCCCACTTCCCTGACAACACTTGTTCTTTGTTGACTTGTTGATGATTGCCATTCTGACAGGTGTGAGGTGGTATCTTATTCTGGATTTAATTTGAAACTCTCTGATGACCAGTGATGTTGAGCATTCTTTCATATGCCTCTGGGTCCTTTGTATATCTTCCTGGGAGAGTTGTCTGTTAAGGTTTGTTGCCAATTCTTTAATTGGGCTGTCTGTCTCCCTGGTGTTGAGTCACATTAGTTCTTTATATATTTTGGAGATCAGACCCTTGTCTGAGGTATCATTGGCAATTATGTTTTCCCATACAGTTGGATCCCTTTGAATTCTGCTGATATTTTCTTTAGCTGAACAGAAACTTTCCAATTTGATATAATCCCATTTGTTGATTCGTTCTTTTATTTCCTTTGCACTTGGTGAAGTATCAGTAAACATATTTCTGCATAAGATATCCAAAAGTTTATTGCCTATATTTTTCTCCAGGACCTTTATGGTGGTATTGCTTATGTTTAAATCCTTTATCCATCTTGAGTTTATTTTGGTGTATGGTGTAAGTTGGTGGTCTAGTTTGATTTTTTTGCATGTTGCTGACCAGTTCCCCCAACACCATTTGTTGAAGAGACTGTTTTTATTCCATTTGATTTTCCTTCCCCTTTGTCAAATATTAGTTGACCATAAACTCCTGGGTTAATTTCTGGGCTCTCTATTCTATTCCATTGAACTATATGTCTATTTTTATGCTCATACCAGGCTGTTTTGATGACAGTACCCTTGTAGTATTGTTTGAAGTCCGGTATGTGATTCCTCCTACCTTGTTCTTCTTTTTCAAGATTGCTGTGGCTATACATGGGCGTTTTTGGCTCCATATAAATTTTTGAAGAATTTTTTCTATTTCTGTGAAGTCTGTCATTGGTATTTTAATTGGGATTGCATTGAATCTGTAGATTGCTTTGGGTAGTATGGATATTTTAATGATGTTAATTCTTCCCATCCATGAACATGGTATATGCTTCCATTTATTTGTATCTTCCTTGATTTCTTTCTTCATTGTTCTGTAGGTTTCTGAGTACAGGTCTTTTACCTCCTTAGTTAAGTTGATTCCTAGGTACTTTATTTTTCTTATTGCTATGGTAAATGGGATTTGTTTTTTCACTTCTATTTCTGTTGTTTCATTATTGATATACAAAAATGTGTTCGATTTCTGGATATTGACTTAATACCCAGCTATTTTGCTATATTTGCTTATTAGGTTGAGTAAGTTTTTGGCGGAGCCCATTGGGTTTTGTATGTACACTATCATATCATCTGCAAATAATGACAGTTTGACTTCCTCCTTTCCAACTTGGATACCTTTGATTCCTTTTTCTTCTCTGATGGCTATAGCTAGAACTTCCAAGACAATGTTGAATGGAAGTGGAGAAAGTGGACGGCCTTGTCTTGTTCCTGATCTTAGGGGGAAAGCTTTCAGTTTTTGTCCATTAAGTATGATGTTGGCTTCAGGTTTTACATAGATGGCCTTTATGATGTTGAGGCACGCTCCCTCTATTCCCATTTTGCTGAGGGTTTTTATCATAAATGGTTGCTGCACTTTATCAAATGCTTTTTCAGCATCTATTGATATGATCATATGGTTTTTTCTTTCAATTTGTTGATGTGGTGTATTACATGTATTGATTTATGAATGTTGTACCATCCTTGTATCCCTGGGATGAAACCCACTTGATCATGGTGTATGATCTTTGTAATATACTGCTGAATCTGATTAGCCACTATTTTGTTGAGAATTTTAGCATCTATGTTCATCAGAGATATTGGCCTGTAGCTTTCTTTTTAGTTGTGTCTTGCCCTGGTTTTGGGATTACAATAATATTGGCCTCATAGAAAGAGTTTGGGAGTCTTCCCTCTTCCTGAATTTTTTGGTATAGTTTGAGGAGGATAGGAGTTAATTCTTCTTTAAATGTTTGGGAAAACTAATCTGGTCCAGGGCTTTTGTGCTTTGGGAGGTTTTGGATTACTTCTTTAATTTCACTAGTTGTTATTGGCCTATTCATGCTTTCTGCTTCTCTGGGTTTAGTTTTGGTAGATTATACCTTTCCAGAAATGTGTCCATTTCATCCAGGTTGTCATATTTTTTTTCATTGAGTTGTTTGTAGTAATTTCTTACAATCATTTGTATTTCTGAGGTATCAGTTGTGATTTCCACTCTTTCAGTTCTGATTCTATTTGGGTCCACTCTCTCTTTTTTTTGATGAGTCTGGATAAGAGCTTGTCAATTTTGTTTATTTTTTCAAAGAACTAGCTCCTGGACCTGTTGATTCTTCAAATTGTACTTTGAATATCTGAGTTATTTAGTTCTGCTCTGATCTTGATGATTTCCTTCCTTCTACTTTCTCTGGGCTTTGTTTGTTGTTGCTCCCCTAGTTCTTGCAGCTTTATGGTTAGGTTGTTTTTATAAACTTCTTGTGACCTTTTTAAGAAGGCTTGTAATGCTATAAATTTCCCCCTGAGAACTGCCTTTGCTGTATCCCATAGGTTTTGGGCTGTTGTGTGTTCATTGTCATTTGTTTCCAGGAACTTTTTGATTTCATCTTTGATCTCATTGTTGACCCCTTCATTGCTTAAAAGCATGTTATTCAGTCCCCATGAGTTA
>PVIW01018212.1:0-12165 GCA_004026585.1 Noctilio leporinus | reverse complement strand
ATTTATTTTGCTATTACAGTGGTCCCAATTTTCCCCTTTTTGCCCCCCTCCACCCAATACCCTTTTTCTTTAGCAATGTCCCCCTTAGTTCATGTCCATGAATCATGCATATAAGTTCTTTGGCTTCTCCATTTCCTTTGTTCTTCTTAACATCTCCATGTCTATTGTGTAAACACCAATGTGTACTTTTTCTTTTTTCCTTTCACATCCAGAAAATTCACCGTTTAATTACTGCCTTCTGTCAGCTTCTCAAATCATATCAATGCAAAGTTTTCTTTTCATTATTCCAAAATGCCTACGTTAACTCATTTGTTTAAAGAACTACTCTTTTAAATAATATGAGTTGCAATGTTACCAAACACATGCAAAAATACATTTACACCCATACATATTTCTACACATATTTAAAGTACATACTGGATTTTAAAGAGTTAATACAAAAAATTTTAAATATGCCAATAGCTCACATAATTATTACATGTTAAATGATAGTGTTTTAGATATATTGTAGCAAGATCAAGCAGTTATCTCTTCCTCAATACTTATTTTACTCTGGAATGCTGTTTTTTTAAAATATATCACAGAAATGGTGTATTGCAGAACTCACTTTTGTGAAAGCTGTCCTAGAGACAGTGCCAAACACATAGTAAAACATGAATTTGGTATTTGATCAGATCCTCCCCACTCCAGTAATACAATTCAACTTTATTTTAAGCTACAGGAACTACAACTTACTCTTTTTGGAGTTTTCCATCTTAAATAGTCAATTTATTTATTTATTTAGGTTGTGCACAGGTCTTACTTCTTTCAATACCCTCTGTTTTTCCTCTACATGTGTTTTACAAGTTGAAGCCTTCAGAAATAATGGGACTTGCAGTGCTCAGCCAGTCCCCAGAGTAGAAATTATTATGTCTACTAAGTTGAGGTAAAAAATGAAAATCCCTAGGATTTAAATAATTTTGTAGAATAGTATTCTAGCTATTTTTTGAACTTGTGGTTGACTTCCTATTTGGTCCTAAACTAATCCCTGAACTATTTAAGAGTGTGTTGAGGTAGAGATTAGGTATGTTCACATTTCAATAATAAAGTTTACTAGAGCATTAATTCCTTTTCACAAGAATCCCCAGTCTGGGGGCCTTCATAACTGGAAATGTTTATTCCATGATTTAGTTGAAAAGAATCTCATCTAATTTACATGCTAATATAAAAATATATATTGTCTATGTACACAAATCATATAGTTTAGCATTTTGCAACTTCCACCCAAATTGGTCTTCATTCTCAGCATCTTTTCTAACCTAAAGATGGACTGATTTCCCAACACACCCATGACCAGTTGGTTGCTATTTAAAGCATAAATTGCTAACAACATCTATATATTACACACCCACAAATAAGCACATATTTTATAACAGTGAATAAGAAAGATAGCATGTCTTCTATGCAATATACATCCACATTTTCTTAGGTTTTTCTTCTTCCTTAACTGCATTTGATTTTTCTGAGTTATTGCAAGTAACCTGATTTTCCCATATTGTGAAATTATTCCAATCTAAGAAAACTTAACCTGCGGTAATGCAGCTACAAGTAATATACAAAATTGTACCTTATTTAGTAAAATCTATTTATAACAAGATCACTTTAAAGCATTCATAAGTTAAAGTTGGTTCTTATCCATTCAGCTGCCCAATGTCTTTTGATTGGTGCATTTAATCCACTTACCTTTGTACACATGTTCCTGTCTGTCTCTCTGTTTCTTCATCTTCTTAAAGCAGACCTGTTAGCATCTCTTGCAATGCTGGTTTGGTGGAGATGTATTCTTTTAGACTTCTTTTGTCTGGGAAGCTCCTTATTTCACCTTCCATTTTGAACGAAAGCCTTGCTGGGTAGAGTATTCTTGGTTGCAGGCCTTTATTTTTCATTGCTTGAATTTTTTTTTGCCATTCCCTCCTGGCTGATTGTGTTTCTATTGAGAAATCAGCTGATGGTCTTATGGGAGCTCCCTTGTATGTTATTAGCTGTTTCTCTCTTGCTGCTTTTAGGATTCTCTCCTTGTCTTTGCAATTTGCCATTTTCATGATGATGTGTCTTGGAGTGGGCCTTGGATGAATTTGGGTTCACCTCCTTTGGGACCCTCTGTGCTTCCTGAGTTTGCATGACATTTTCCCTCCTCAAGTTAGGGAAGTTTTCTGTCATTACTTTTTCAAAGAGGTTTTCTATCCCTTGCTCCTCCTCTTCTTCTGGTATCCCTCTGATACGGATGTTATTATGTTTCATGTTGTCCATGCAGCTCTCTTAGAACCTCTTCATTCTTTTTCAGTCTTTTTTCATTTTGTTGCACTGCCTGGGAATTTTTGTCTACATTGACCTCCAGCTTGCTGATTTGATTCTCTGCTTTCTCTAGCCTGCTTTTGATTCCTTCTACTGTGTTCTTCAATTCAGAAATGGTATCCTTCATTTCCTCCTGGCTCTTATTGATGGTTTCTATGTCCTTTTTAATGCTGGTGTAGTTCTCAGTAAGTTCCTTGTAGCTTCCCTGGAGTTGTTTGTAGTTTTCTTTGAACTTGCTGAGCTTATTGAACTTCTCTATCATCATTATTTTGAATTCCATGTCTGATAGGGTGCTTGCCTCTATTTCATTTTGCACTCTTCCTGGGGATTCCTCCTTTCCATTTGCTGAGGGCTTATTTCTTTGTCTCCCCATTTCAGGTGACTCTTGTTTGTTTCTGCTTCTTGGATTGGTCTGCTTTGACTTACTGTCTTAGTGGTGTGACCTTCTGTGGTGTAGAGGTGCATTTTTTTTTTACTTCCTGGATCCGTGCTTGGTGACACATATCCCAGCTCATATCCCAGCCTGGGCCTAGCCAGCCAGTTGGAGACTACCAGAGAGCCACTATCTTTGTCTCGTTTGGTTGTTAATCCAATCAGTCTGTGATCGGTGGTCAGTTTTAGGTACGTTGGTCATGTTGTGATGAATGGGCTCTTCTGTTCTGTCCCTGGTAATAAGACTTCTCTCCAATTGGTGTTCTGTTGGTTATTCTGGATGATTTCTCCCTAATTAATTTGTAATTCCAGTTTGTCTTGGGAGGAGATTGGTGTAGCTCCACTCACTCCTCCGCCATCTTGGTTCACTACCTTGACATTTTGAGAGAAGTAGTTGTGCCATGAATGAAACAAGTTACAAATGGATGTCATTTTATCTTCCAAAAAGATTGTGCACCAGCACATTGTGCCAAAAAGGTGCAAGAATTTCTCAGTGTCAGTGTTCCTGAATTCTGGTCCAAGGATTTCTGGCTGCCTAGTTCACCAGATGCAAATCCTTTAGACTATTATGTATGGAGCATTTATGAGAGAGAAGTTAATAAACAACCTTATTCAATAAAGAGACTATTAAAGGTAAAATTGGAAACATTATGATGGCCATGGATAAAGAAAAGTGAATAAAGCATGATCAAGATTCTGAAGTTGAATAGAATCTATTATTGTAGCAAATGGAGACGTTTTGAACAATTTAAAAAATAATGACAATGATTATGTATTTACATATAAGAATGAATTTATTTCAAAATATAACACTTTTGTGGTATGTTGTTTATTTTAATAAAATTTTGCTAAGTTATTGTGCACACCCTGTATATTGTAAAATATATACAAATAGAATAGCACACAGATTTTTTTAATCTTAAAATATTTACCTTAGCCTAGTAGATCAGAGAAATTTATGCCATTTTATGCACCTATAACTCTTAAGAAAGGATAAAACTATAAAGGTAATTATTTTGTCTGATAACATCCTTTAACTGCTTCCTTTCACTTCAGTTCTTCTAAACATGTTCTTATCCTTCAAGTTCCTATGTAACCTAGGGAAATATCCAAACTATATATGGTGACATTTGAAGACTCACATATTTTGTTTCCTCTCATTGTCATCTGCTTACCTCCCACATAAACTCTATTTCAGAGCATCATATTTAATTACTCGTTGTCCAAACAAAAACTTGGAATTTCCCACATTACACTCTCTGGTTACTGATTCCTTTGCCTGATCTTTCTGTGAAGTATTTTTTGATTTTTAAATTGTTGTATTTTTTATTTCTATCTTCCTCCACATGAGGATGTAAATCATTCAGAGGTGATTCCCTTTCACCCTAAGCTGTCAGAAATGGCCACATATATTTTATGCTACACAACTCTATTAATAATGATGATTAAAAGAAATAAATAAATAAACAACAACAACAACAACAACAAAAAAAAAAAAAACCCAGCTCTGGTGAGTTATCTGCTTCCACCAACTTTCTATTTCATAGTCAACAAGTGCCTGAGCAAACATCAGGCACATACCCAACACTAGGAGAATACAAACTTTGGTTTTATTCTTAAAACCAGAAATGTGAAGAAGAAAATGAATTAGTAAACTACTGATTCTGTTCATGTATCTGCCCAGGTCGGAGAATGTTCTTATCTTCATGTCCAAATGCTCTGAGTCTGGTGGATAACCCAAAACAGAATTTTTAGTGGTTAGATCTTCCCATTTATCTGAGGGAGGTATTTGCAACTGGGAGTGGGAGTCAGTTATCTTTATAAATTGCTCTTCTGCATTGCTGTCAACCTGAAGCCAACACTTTTTGTTTGTTGTCACAAAACACCATTTCTCTTTTCTAATATTCCTGATAAAAACTCATGAAAATTGTTTTAAAACCCTTTCCTATTTCAGCCTCTCTGACATTATATGACACTGTTCCTCATTCCCACTCCCAAATCTTTTGATCAATTTTTCCTCTTTTTAAAATTTCTTTTCTGACTTCTTTCCTATTTTAATTCCTATAATGATCATTCTTTAATGTCTTTATCTCCATCCTCTGTTTATCTGTCTACACCCTGACTCAGACAGTTCATCCAATTATCAGATTTCCAGATCATCTCTATGTGGAAGATAGACAATAATCTCAATTTAGTTATATATACCTAACCTTTGCTCAAGCTTCACACCCATATTTCCACTGCCCCATTGATCATAATAAAACTTTAATGTCTCCAAATGAAACCTTTTCTCAGTTAATTATTCCTTCCTTCTCTGTATCTGTTACTGTACTACCGGTCTCCTTATCATGAAGGATTGAAACCTTGAAGCTATCTTTTTTTGTTTCACCTACTTATCTCTCCTAACCTGAAAATCCATCAGTGATTAAGGCATACTAATAATTCATTCAAAATTACATCTCACACCTGGTACTATCTTTGCATTCATACCATCACTACAGTGCCTGTCCTTTTACTTCACATCTGTATTTAGATCAAGGTAAAGAAATCATTTCATGAGCATCTGCTAGGTGCCAGATACTGTTAGCTGTTTCCATAAACATGAATGTTTCTTTAGATTCTTTCTCTAAAAAACTATCCTAATCCAAATTTGAAACTACTATTCATTAAATGACACTGAAGTTATCTTTTCTTTCTATTGGAAAAATCCTTCTAGTGGTTTGATTTGAGGTCATCCATCTATATTTCTCACTTCTTTCCAACACTAACTCTGTTCCACTGAAGCTACCTCTTTGCTCACTGCTTCATATACTGTCATAGAGTGATAAAATGGCCAAACTTTGCTCACCCCCACATAAATACCACTTTGTGATGTGAATTCATGCATCCTCCAATCAAAATATGGCATCTATTTGTTCACTTTGTCTTGTGGCTAGCTCTGGCCAATGAGACAGCAGCAAACATGACTCAAGCAGAAATGTTCAAAGTGGTTTTCCATTAGGACCTGCCTATTTTTATCACATGTGGAAATTTGAGAGTATTGTACTAATAACCCTAAACTGCATGATGGAGAAGCACTCTAGCAGAGATTGGAAAATCACTGGACATGGAATGAGGCCATCTGTAATTACCAGCCATCAGCCAAACCAACAGCTGCCCAAAGACCTCATGGAAATGAACAGAGCCAGCCTGGATTAGAACAACTATCCAGCCACTTACAAAATCATGACCTAAATAAATTAGTTGTTTTAAATCACTAAGTATTGACATTGTTTCTTATGTAGAAAAAGCTAATCAATATCTTAGTTTAGTTCCTTTTAAAATGTCTTTCTTAAATACTGTTGTTCCATTATGCTCTTTCTGAGTTCTTATATAATTCTGACTAGACCAATAGTTCTAGAAGATTCTGTTATCTTCTCATGAAATGCCATAAGTGTTCCTTTAATTGAAACAACTGGTCTGTGCCATTTATCAGGCACTTAATCATATTGTTTTATTGTTCACATCTTAAGTGAGTGTAATTCTACTTTCTCCAAGGAGGTAATAAATTTGATCAATTTCCTTGAAATTTTTGTGTCTGTTCAGAATTTATCAGCATTCCATGGTCAAAGTAGACTTTTGAGAAGTAATCATTGATTAAATGAAGATTCTTCCACAATTAAAACAAACAAAAATATTAAACAATTTGGTATGAAATTGAATAGATAGTTTCTAAGGCTAAAAAGTCACATATTCAATGATATGTACATTTGAGCATGACTCCTCTCTCTGCCCTACTTCTGTGCTCATCTCAGAAATCTGACTTAAAAACTCCTTATGGAGAGAGATACACAAAAGCAAAATAGGGGAAAGAGTAAGAACCTGCTTGCCCTTGATATATATTTTTTTCTAATCCCTTATAAGAAGTAATAAGATGAAAGTGATTTATCTTATTTATTTTTCAGCTTTATGCCAAATATGCATTGTGATATGCATAGGATACACAATGAAGCTGATATTTTCTTCTGCAGGACCATTAAGTTAGAACTTTCTGGCTTTCATTTTCTGGAGTGCCTTCAGCATATTTAGTTCAGTGCAGCATTAAAGTAATTTTTACATTTAATATGGAATAAAGGCAAAGCTGTCTCACAATGCTCTACCCACAGGTACGTGGGTGAACACTTGTCTATAGATTATAGCTTGGAAATAGATTCAAAGGAAAGCTAAGAAAGGCAAAACAACTCAATTTGGAATCTGAATCAGCCTTAGAATTGGCATGCTTCAGTGAGGATGGTGTATTTTTCTTCCTGCTTCAGAAATGGTGCCCTAATACAGAATCTGCTTCTAAGATGTAAGGGGTATTGCATTTTAATCCAAAGAGGTTTTGAGGCTCCCTGAGCACAGACTCTAAGGAAATAGCATAGCATATGTAGTTTCTATCAACCTGCTGTTAAAGACAAATGCTTACATGTAATTATCATCTCTGGGTATTTTATGATCTATGTGCCTATGCCTTTTATACCTTAAAGTTCTGGTCTATGAGAGTCCAGAAATTAGGAATTTTATAGCTAGTAAAAATATAATGGTTGAAACCATTTTTTAATTATTTATGATCACTATATGTTTTTCTTATTTTTTCCCTTTTGTATCTTTATCCATGCATTCTTTAAGGCAAAGAGAATGATAACACAATCTCCTCTGTTCTTGGATTTCAGATTAGTTTCAGGCTATGTATAAAAATTCTTCAACTTCTTCTTTTTGCTTCAAAAACTACATTCCTCAGTGGCAAGCAATTGGAAATGAATTTTCAGTTAAGTAGGCATAGAATTAGAAAGAAATGAAGACATTATCAGATAACCTAAGTTTGAAGCAAATGAAAGAAGTTAGGTTCTTTCTCTTTTTTAACTCTTCAAGGGTGAAGACTTAATTTGTTCACTCAATCCCATACTCCATTCTTATACTGATCAAAAATAGCTGCCAAAAACTAGAAGCACCAAGATGCTACTTCAATAAGTGAATAAATTAACTATGGTACAGCTACGTAAGGGGGTATTATTCAGTAATAAAAAGGAATGTGATCAAACAGTAAGAGATGAATGAATCTTAAGTGCATATTGCTGAGTGAAAGAAGCTTGTCTGAAAGGCTGAATATTGTATAATACCAATTATATAATGTTTGAAAAATGAAAAACTATAGAGAGAGTAAAAAAGATCAGTGGTTTCCAGGGATTCAGAGATGGGGGTCATTGAATAGGTAAAACATGAGTTCTTTTTAGGATTGTGAACCTATGCTGTGTGATACTGTAATAGTGAATACATGACAGTATGGATTTGTTAAAATTCATAGGACTTTAAAGCAAAAAAAGTGAACTTTAATACATGTAAGAAAAAAAGATCACTTATAAGGCTGAGGCTCCCAGATGGAATAAAGAATGTGAAAAAACACAAATATTAACTGTATTACAAATGTGTGAAACAACCTTACTGAAGAGGGTAGGGGAAGAGGTAATAATCCATGTAACTTTAAAAGCTGATGAAGTTGCTTCCTCAGCTCAGGGTATACAGGGTAACAATTCTCAAACCACTACATAGGTATAGTGGAATTGAAATTTAGTGCAAGGTAAATGGGAACACTATGTATTATTGTCACAGTAAATCAAAAACTGTTCTGAAAATAAGTTTACTAAAAATATTCACATATTTTGTTATATACTGTTATTGACTAAAAATAAGAAGAATCAAGAAGTTTACAATCATGAGAACCAAGATGGCAGAGGAGTAAGTGGAGCTACACCAATTTTCTCCCAAGACCAAACTGGAATTACAACTTAATTGGGGAGAAATCATCCATAATAACCAACAGAACACCAACTGGAGATAAATCTTATTAACAGGGACAGAACAGAAGAGCTGATTCATAACAACATGAGGAGTAGGAAGTGCGGAGACATGAGAGGGCTGGCGGGGCTCTCACAGCGGCAGCTGAAGGGACAGAGAAACATGTCAGTAGCCAGGAGTTCCACCTGAGAAGGGTGGGATCTAAACCCCCACTGGGCTTCCCAGCCTATAGCATTAAAACTGAGAGTAAAACAGTACCCAGCTGTGCAAAGCAAAAAGCTGCCAGGTTTAGTCAGTTTGACAGAGATGGAGTTCCTAAAAGGACTACACAAAAATACAGTGGCACCCACTTACTTTGGGCTCCAAGAGAGGGAGGGCGCAGTGGACTAGAGACACTTAAGGAGGGTTTGGGTCAATGGCTTCGGGGGAAAGTTGGAGCATCCAATGAGTCCAGTACTGACCCATCCCTCATATAGCCAACAGACCACTCTTCTCCAAAGGGCGGGAGCCTGAGGGGAAGTCACAGCCTCACACATAAAATTAACCTGCCACAACCAGCAGTGCCTAAAGGTGACCTCAGATCACAGGTTGATTGGATTAATACCTGAATTCTTCTGCCCTGCCCAGAGGTGCCTAAAACTGACCACCGATCACAGACTGATTGGATTAACAACCAAACGAGACAAAGATAGTGGCTCTCTGGTAGTCTCCAACTGGCTGGCTAGGCCCAGGCTGGGATATGAGCTGGGATATGTGTCACCAAGCACGGATCCAGGAAGTAAAAAAAAAATGCACCTCTACACCACAGAAGGTCACACCACTAAGACAGTAAGTCAAAGCAGACCAATCCAAGAAGCAGAAACAAACAAGAGTCACCTGAAATGGGGAGACAAAGAAATAAGCCCTCAGCAAATGGAAAGGAGGAATCCCCAGGAAGAGTGCAAAATGAAATAGAGGCAAGCACCCTATCAGACATGGAATTCAAAATAATGATGATAGAGAAGTTCAATAAGCTCAGCAAGTTCAAAGAAAACTACAAACAACTCCAGGGAAGCTACAAGGAACTTACTGAGAACTACACCAGCATTAAAAAGGACATAGAAACCATCAATAAGAGCCAGGAGGAAATGAAGGATACCATTTCTGAATTGAAGAACACAGTAGAAGGAATCAAAAGCAGGCTAGAGAAAGCAGAGAATCAAATCAGCAAGCTGGAGGTCAATGTAGACAAAAATTCCCAGGCAGTGCAACAAAATGAAAAAAGACTGAAAAAGAATGAAGAGGTTCTAAGAGAGCTGCATGGACAACATGAAACATAATAACATCCGTATCAGAGGGATACCAGAAGAAGAGGAGGAGCAAGGGATAGAAAACCTCTTTGAAAAAGTAATGACAGAAAACTTCCCTAACTTGAGGAGGGAAAATGTCATGCAAACTCAGGAAGCACAGAGGGTCCCAAAGGAGGTGAACCCAAATTCATCCAAGGCCCACTCCAAGACACATCATCATGAAAATGGCAAATTGCAAAGACAAGGAGAGAATCCTAAAAGCAGCAAGAGAGAAACAGCTAATAACATACAAGGGAGCTCCCATAAGACCATCAGCTGATTTCTCAATAGAAACACAATCAGCCAGGAGGGAATGGCAAAAAAAAATTCAAGCAATGAAAAATAAAGGCCTGCAACCAAGAATACTCTACCCAGCAAGGCTTTCGTTCAAAATGGAAGGTGAAATAAGGAGCTTCCCAGACAAAAGAAGTCTAAAAGAATACATCTCCACCAAACCAGCATTGCAAGAGATGCTAACAGGTCTGCTTTAAGAAGATGAAGAAACAGAGAGACAGACAGGAACATGTGTACAAAGGTAAGTGGATTAAATGCACCAATCAAAAGACATTGGGCAGCTGAATGGATAAGAACCAACTTTAACTTATGAATGCTTTAAAGTGATCTTGTTATAAATAGATTTTACTAAATAAGGTACAATTTTGTATATTACTTGTAGCTGCATTACCGCAGGTTAAGTTTTCTTAGATTGGAATAATTTCACAATATGGGAAAATCAGGTTACTTGCAATAACTCAGAAAAATCAAATGCAGTTAAGGAAGAAGAAAAACCTAAGAAAATGTGGATGTATATTGCATAGAAGACATGCTATCTTTCTTATTCACTGTTATAAAATATGTGCTTATTTGTGGGTGTGTAATATATAGATGTTGTTAGCAATTTATGCTTTAAATAGCAACCAACTGGTCATGGGTGTGTTGGGAAATCAGTCCATCTTTAGGTTAGAAAAGATGCTGAGAATGAAGACCAATTTGGGTGGAAGTTGCAAAATGCTAAACTATATGATTTGTGTACATAGACAATATATATTTTTATATTAGCATGTAAATTAGATGAGATTCTTTTCAACTAAATCATGGAATAAACATTTCCAGTTATGAAGGCCCCCAGACTGGGGATTCTTGTGAAAAGGAATTAATGCTCTAGTAAACTTTATTATTGAAATGTGAACATACCTAATCTCTACCTCAACACACTCTTAAATAGTTCAGGGATTAGTTTAGGACCAAATAGGAAGTCAACCACAAGTTCAAAAAATAGCTAGAATACTATTCTACAAAATTATTTAAATCCTAGGGATTTTCATTTTTTACCTCAACTTAGTAGACATAATAATTTCTACTCTGGGGACTGGCTGAGCACTGCAAGTCCCATTATTTCTGAAGGCTTCAACTTGTAAAACACATGTAGAGGAAAAACAGAGGGTATTGAAAGAAGTAAGACCTGTGCACAACCTAAATAAATAAATAAATTGACTATTTAAGATGGAAAACTCCAAAAAGAGTAAGTTGTAGTTCCTGTAGCTTAAAATAAAGTTGAATTGTATTACTGGAGTGGGGAGGATCTGATCAAATACCAAATTCATGTTTTACTATGTGTTTGGCACTGTCTCTAGGACAGCTTTCACAAAAGTGAGTTCTGCAATACACCATTTCTGTGATATATTTTAAAAAAACAGCATTCCAGAGTAAAATAAGTATTGAGGAAGAGATAACTGCTTGATCTTGCTACAATATATCTAAAACACTATCATTTAACATGTAATAATTATGTGAGCTATTGGCATATTTAAAATTTTTTGTATTAACTCTTTAAAATCCAGTATGTACTTTAAATATGTGTAGAAATATGTATGGGTGTAAATGTATTTTTGCATGTGTTTGGTAACATTGCAACTCATATTATTTAAAAGAGTAGTTCTTTAAACAAATGAGTTAACGTAGGCATTTTGGAATAATGAAAAGAAAACTTTGCATTGATATGATTTGAGAAGCTGACAGAAGGCAGTAATTAAACGGTGAATTTTCTGGATGTGAAAGGAAAAAAGAAAAAGTACACATTGGTGTTTACACAATAGACATGGAGATGTTAAGAAGAACAAAGGAAATGGAGAAGCCAAAGAACTTATATGCATGATTCATGGACATGAACTAAGGGGGACATTGCTAAAGAAAAAGGGTATTGGGTGGAGGGGGGCAAAAAGGGGAAAATTGGGACCACTGTAATAGCAAAATAAAT
>PVIW01018211.1:0-12111 GCA_004026585.1 Noctilio leporinus | reverse complement strand
CTGAAATCTCCAGGAGGAACAAAAAAGGCCATTCAGCAAATCAGCTTGTTACAGTAAGCCCTGGTAACAGCTCCCAGGTAGGGACTCAAGTGTGAATAATCCAAGGTGGAGGGTCTCAGTGGAATTCTCTAATAAATCTACAGGCTCTTTAGAATGTTCCCAATAAACATGAAACTTGTGAGCACAGTCCTGGAATTCAACCATGTCTCCTGCCTGTCACACTCTGCCCCACACTCTAAGTTTAGCATCCCTGGGACTTGGGTTAATGCCCTCTTTTTTCCCCAATTGCTTCTGGCAATCCATATATTGACTTATATTGCTTATAACCTATAGATATTAGTCAATTTGTGATGTGATGGCCCAATATTCCCAGTATCCACCTGGCACCACACATAGCTATTACAACATGATTAACTCTATTCCATGTGCTGTGCTTTACACCCTGCGTTTCATCAGTTACTGCCAATTTGTACTCGCTAATCCCTTTACCTTTTTTCACTGAGGCTCCCAACTCCCCTTCCACCTGTAAATGCCTGGTCTGTTCCCCGCGTTTTGGCGTCTGTTTCTTTGGATGATATTTTATTTTTATTATTACTATTGGTTCCTTAGATGCTACATATGAGTGACATAATACGGTACTTGTGTGGCTTGCTTTGACCTGTTTCATTCAGTGTAATACCCTCGAGGTCCATCCACATTGTCTCACATGGTAAAATATTACCTTTTAGCTGAGGAAAAAGGGTGGATTAATTTTCAAATTAGTTCTTTTCTTATGTTAATGACTAGATTACTATGTGACATGCTTTCTGAGAAAGGGACCTAAGTCACTTGAACTTGCTACATGAGGAGAAAATTCACAACATTGAGGACAAGACTTTTGGAGGTGTTAGCACCCGGTTGCTTATTTTCACCACCCTTGGAGTTGGGTGTACCTCTTCCCAGTTCTGCACAGTGATTGATGCAGTGTGGGACTTAATGCTCAGGTGAGCTGCATCTTGTGCAGATGGGGTGATAGCATTCATGAAGGTCATGTGCAGACATAAAAAAGGATGAGAGAGGGTGGAAGGGAAGCTTCTGAAATTTGCTTCTGGTTAAAAGAGCAGATTTGTCTCTTGCATTCCTGAATAGAACCATGTCATCACCTGACTCAAACTAAGTCCAGCATCCTCCCCTAACCAAGTTTCAAAGTCACTCCCAGGTTTGTGGGTAATTTCCCAGTAGCCTCCACTCCTGGAACCAGAGCCTGTCTAGTCCCTATGGCTGCTGTAACCAACCAACATGGACAATGGAGGCTGGACATTATCTGTGTTAATAAAAGATGATAAATGACCTATTAGAAATAGTAATGCATAGAACTTTATTACATTTAAAAATAATTGTCCCACAAACCAACATTTCCAGTAAGAGAATTAAAAGACAAGCCCACACAGAGAATATAATTACAAACCATATGTTTGATGGAGGAAAATGTTTATTATACATACCATAAGAACATTATGTGTTGTGTGGGAGAGACAAGACCACCCTCCGACCACAGTGACCACCCCCAAAACCAGGACCAAGGGAGGTTGGGAGTGAGGTTTTTCTCTCAGGAGAGAAGTTCCCTTTTGTGTGAGCTCATCTGTGCTAGGAATTCTCATTTCCCTCCCTCTGAACCCCAGCATCAATGAAAATCCTGGAGTAACAGAACATGTCAGTAAACCTCCTGTTATAATCATGTTAACATATGAAGATATTGATTGAAGACACTCATAAGGACTCTTAATTTTTCATCTTTTTCCATATAAATCTAGTATTACTTCTGACATATGTAGCTAGTTTGATGTTACAGCAATGTGCACCAGGCTTTTGTAACAAAAAGATTACAGAGGGAGTAGTAGACACAATTACAAAATCTCCAAAGTTAAAAATCAAGAATGTCATACCTACGGACGGGGTTTGGAGGTAATTAGATAAAAGTGACACCATTAATGTAGACCATAATATGTTCAATATGTGTGCACTTCATTTTTTATTGTATACACTAAAATAAACATTGTGTATTAAATTCTAATGCAAAAATTTGGAGACTGTAAATATACCAGAGATTTTGTGATTAAGAAACTGCCTGAGAAAATATGAATGAACCTGTTTAAATCTGTGTGAAAGATGCCTGAGAATTTAAGAGTGTCACAGGCTATTCTAGTCCACCAATTCTGAGGTCCAGAAAGGTGAGGCCACCCTTTGAACTAATTGCCATTTTTCTCTTAAACTATGTGATCCCCTCTCTGACTTACATAATGAGTGAGTTCAAAGAAGGAACTGTACCAATAAAGTTCCCAGAATGACCAGGGGGCCTGACTTCAGTTTCTTTACACTTATATGGGAAGGGCTGCCACCATGCAAATTTTGCTTCCACCTCCAGGGTAAATGCTCCCCTGGGCTCTGGGGGCTCCCAGCTCACTCCTCGCATGGTGCTGAAATCTCTGGGGAAGGCAGAGTGAGTTCTAGGAGAAGATGAGCTGCTGGGTCTCCCATGCATGGTGACAGCCCCCCAGAGTGAACGTCTCAGATGTCAGACATGGGTCTATGGGATGGTGGTGACTGAATGTGACTGACAGGGACTGATGTCTTTGTTCCCAGGTGTCCTGTCCCAGGTGAAGCTGCGGGAGTCAGTCTCAGGACTGGTCAAGCCCTTGCAGACCCTGTCCCTTACTTGCACTGTCTCTGGTTACTCCATCAACAGTGGTTGCTGCTGGAGCTGGATCCACCTGGCACCAGGGAAGGGGCTGGAGTTGATGGGGTATATGAGATATGATGGCAACACTTACTACGGCCTGTCCCTCAAGTGCCACATCTCCATCTACAGACACATTCAAGAACCAGCTCTCCCTGCAGCTGAGCTTCTTGACCACTGAGGACACAGCAGTGTACTACTGTACCAGAGACACAGAGAGGGGAAGTCAGCATGAGCCCAGGCATAAACCTTCCTGCAGGAGATGGGATAGCTGGGATGCAGGGGCCACACAGGACACAAGTGAGAGATCTGGACCCAAATACCACAGCATCCACCCCAGTAACAGAAGAAGCAGGTGGAGGCTAAGCCTACGTTTCCATTTTAGTCTGAGGTTCCCTCTTCATTTGACACTGGCTCCTGCATCAGGATCAAGGCACCTGTTTGAAAGAGTTATGGCAGAAAACTCCGATAACTTGATGAGAGAAAAAAGAAACACACAACTCCAGCATGCACTGAGGGTCCCAAACAACATGAAGCCAAAGAGGCCCACTTAAAGACACATCATATTTAACACAGCAAAATTGAAAGACAAAGAGAGAATCTTAAAGTCAGGTAGGGAAACACAGCTAGTAACACACAAGGGAGCCCCAATAAGGCTATATCATCTGGTTACTTAACAGAAACACTGCTAGCCAGAAGGGAATGGCAAAAAAAAAAAAAAAAAAAAAGAAATATCCCAAGTAATGAAAGGCAAAGAACTACAACCAAGGCTACTTATTCTACCCAGCAAGGCTCTCACTCAAAATGGAAGGCCAAATAAGGAATTTCCCAGACAAAAAATAAATTGCTAAAAGAATACATCTCCTAAGTGGCATTAAAAGAGTTGGTAAAGGGACTTCTTTAAGAAGGTGAAGAAAAAGAGAGAAAGAGGAGCTCATGCATAAAGGGGAAAATGGTAATTAATAAGTACCTATTAATAATAAATGTAAATGTAAATGTGTTTGATGCTCTAGTCAAAAGACAAGGATAACTGAATGGTTAAGAAAACATGACCTGCATATACGCTGTCTACAACCTACCTCAGAACAAAAGACCTACACAGACTGAAACTGAAGGAATGGAGAAATATATTCCAAGCAAGTAGATGTGGGAAAAAAGCAATGGGAACAATATTCATACCAGACAAAATAGATTTAAAAACAAAGGCTATAAAAAAAGAGGCAAAGAAGGACACTACGGGCCCAATGAAGAGGACCGTGCCTTCACCCCATCTGTCACAATGAAGGGGCACAGATGAGTCCAGAGTAAGAGTACTTACTGATATTTTTGTCTAGGAATAAGAATAAAATGAAAAGTTCTTATATTCAGGTTAGAAAAATGAAAATGGGTGGAAATCCTTTTTGTTAAACTGAAATGTTAGCTTTTCATTCACAGGTTCCACAGTCATCCAGGTGTTACCACGGGGAACATGAGCTCTGCACCCTGCTGCTCACACACGTCACACTTCCTTCTGCTCTTGGCTGCCTTGGGGCCTTGCTTCACCAGGGCTGGGAGGGTGCAGCCCCCAGCCAGGGCCATGGCATTGACTTTGGGCTCCGCCTGAGCACGGAAATGAGAAGAAAATCAGCTCCATCCTGGGATGGGCTGTGCTGCCCTCAACTCTATGGTCCTCTTGGCCCACGGTCATTCCAGCCTGGCACTGGAATCTCTATAGATGACAAGATGGTGCAGGGAAAGCATGAAGCACAGAACCATGAAGCAGGCTTGACCTCACACCCAGGTTCACAGTGTCTCTGTAGGTTCTGGGACCCTGCTTGTGTGTCTATTGATAACAGAGCTCAGAGAGAATTAAACCCAGAGACAAGAGTACATGTGCCTGGGTTTATGGTGATGATCCAAAATAGATGTGGATTCTGTCTGAAGACATTTTTTACAAGGACCTCCAGAAATCCATCTCATCACACACTTGAGCATTTTCAGGTAGAATTGAGGACTTTGTACATTTTGGAGGTGATGTGTCAACACCCACAATGAACAGACTGAGTGGCATTCATTGCTGGAGGGATGGACACAGATCAACAGTCCAGGGTACGTGTGACCCGGAGGAGGCCAGTGTGGACTAGGACTGACTCAGAAAGCTCAGATGGAATCAATCAATACATTGAGTTTTACCCAAAAATTTAATTAGTTTCAGATTTGAGACACATTTAAGAAAATTCACAGACAATTCCAAAATGCAGGAATATAAGTAATACCTGTATTTTACAAAGTAGTTTAAACAGAAGATATAACAAAAGTTTACTACACAATTGTAATAAGACTGCTAGGATTATAAGATTTCAACGTCAGGAATCAGGATCTCTGAGCCTCCCTAAAATTCAGAGGTAGGTGCTCAGGTACAAGTAACATCATAATTATGTAAAGCAAAATAAATGGGAGTTCATGAAGGACTGTCCTTTATATAAGGTTATTTTTACAGCAAGGATGATATCACAAACTATTTTACAGTCTTGTGCAGTTAGGGGCAGAACAGGGCCCGGGAGTGTGTCCTCGGGCAATTGTGTCCTGTGCATGAACAACACAGCATGACTGCACATACCTGGAGGGATCACCACCACTATGGTCATAAGGGCTGTGCTTATGCACGAGTGTCAGTGCAGTCCATGATTGGAATGACCATCAGCACACACACCTGTGAGCAATGTGAGGCACTGTGACATAATCACACTGACGTTGTTCCCAGGTGAGGGGGAATTTGAGCCCCATTAGGGTCTTATGGTATATGGTCTGTTGTTGACCACAAAGCTGTTATGTGTGCATGACTGTACTGGAAGCTATCCTCATAGAATTGGATATTGTCAGATATGTTTAATAGCCTGCTTCGGGTTAAAATATTTTCTCAAAAAAAAAAAAAAAAAAAAAGTACATCCTTTGTAATAGCAACTTGAATAACCCCTCAAATTAGAACAGTTGTAATGGCTCATCCTGCCTGGCATTTAATGTTGTGATCACAGAGATGGGCATCCTGTGGGGACTCACTCTGGAGGAAGACTTGCCTGGTCAGTGGAGCACCTGTCAGGCAGCGAGCTTCCTCTCCGCATGGGACTCTCACCATTCATGAACCTGCATTTTGACTCCTCTCTGCAATCACAGGCCCTTGCTTCTCTTCATCAACATATTAGAGAAATACAGGGTATAGTCACCGTGAGAGTGAGATCTCTGGTGAATTTTGAGAGGAAACGTTGAGATAAGATAGTGATGAATTCAATTCAGCTAAAATTGAAATCCTTGGTCCCATTTCAAGGCACGGACATGGCATCAGTGGATGCATGGGAGCCATAAGCTCAAGGTTGCTGCAGCGGGAGTGGGTGCAGAAGGAGATAAAGTGATTTTTGTGAGGGCCTGTGTCTTTCTCTTTTCATAAAAACATCTAAAATAAGAGTTGCACATGAGGCACTTATAAATATTCCATTCTATCAAAGCATTTGCCATCCTTCATGTGACATGTCTTTATCTCAACTGTAAGGAACTTTGAAAAGGATAGTTTTACTAATTCAGTAGAAGGAGAATTTTGGAGACAGTCATTACAACCCACAACTGTTCCAGGTGGTTCACCTGGAGGTTCAGGATCACCTCGTGATCTCATGTCTTTGGCCACAGCTTGTGTTTGAGATTGGGAACACAATCACCCGGGGTTGAAAACTAATCTTTAGTTTTTATGTACAGACCAACTGCCCGGTTAAGTATTATGATGCAAGTTCATAGTTACATTGAGACAGCATCTTTGGAGGAATTTCATTTGGATCCAACAAGCTAAACACTGTATTATTTGGATGGTGGCCTCCTGTCCTTGTTGCCTGTGTTCTCCCTGTTTGGGGAGGCATAGCAACATGATCAGGAGAGCTCTTTTCCTATCCCAACCTTAGAGGTAGTGGTCTAATTATAAATCCAGGTGTTTTTCACCCTCACCCCTTAAATGACTATGAGAATAGATTCCACCATGTGTGATAGGCTTTCAGGCAGCTAAAATAAACACATAGAAGAAGAAATGCGTTTCCTCACAATTTTGAGTTAGAAACATCACCTGAGCCACAGAAGTTAATTTCTTAATGCAGAGTATAGCCATTAGCAGACAAGTTAAGAAGTGTGGAGACTGATTTATTTAGAATTAAAAAATGCAAGGTAGAAAAAAAAAACATATCTTTAATTATGTGCTCTAGAATAGATAAAAGAGAGGCCATTAAAGCATCAACTTTAAGGAAAGAACTGGGCAAGAGAGGAAATGGGGAGTGTGTAACTGGCTATCATTCTAACAGAGCAATGTTGCATCCACTTCCTTTTATGCTTTTAAAGACATTATTTCATGGTTTTTATTTATTTTTTAATGTTAAATGATAAGAATTTATTGGTGTACTGAGCAGTACCTGATAATCTTCACCCTTGCCTTCATGCCCTTGAATTGTCCTTCCCACTGAGCAGAGCTGATGTGTGCAACCGACAGGATATCGTAGCAATGACAGTGTGACTTCCCAGCCTGGCCTTTCATCTGGCCACGGGAGGTCCAGGTGGTGAGGAACTGAGACCTCTGGCCAACAGCCATGGGGATGAGTCCCACAGTTAAGTCCTCAACGGACAGCAACCATGGTGGACATCTGAACCTGGCAGCATGAGACACCCTGAGCCATCATCATGCAGTTCCTCTGCTCCTGGATTCTGGTCCCTCTGAATCTGTGTGACATCATAAACATGTACTGATTGAAGCTTCAAAGTGCAGGGGTAACTTGTTAGTCAGCCACTAGATAACTCATACCCAAAGCCTTCCCTGCGCAGGATGTCTCTGAGTCTTCAGCACAACCCAGGGAGGTACAGACTGTACTACTGTTGCATTCCCATTTTACAGATGGGAATAGCTGCAGGCTCAGGAGGTTTATCACCTACTCATAGGAGTTTCTTTGACACCAGTGCAGAAATCCACCAGCTTGCACACAAGTAGCACACAGGCACAGCAAGCAGTCTGACATTCCAAGACTGCATGCAGTGTAATGCCAGGTGTACAGATTGTCAGTGTAAAGACTGGGGAAAGGACAATTCTTTAGCCTTTCAACACTGGGATATTGTGCAGAAACTGCAAGGATCCTAACAGAAATCATCTTATTTCCCTTGCTGCTAGACCATACCAGAACATTTTTATATGAACATAGATGCTAATTTCCTCAGCAAAATATTAGCTAACCGAAGAGAGCAATGCATCTAAAAGGTCATACACCATGGTCGAGTGGGATTTATTCCAGGAATAAACCACATGATCATATCAATAGATGCAGAAAAAGCTTTTGATAAAAATCCAGCACCTATTTATAATCAAAACTCTCAGCAAAGGGGGAATAGCAGGAAAACACCTAAAGATAATAAAGGCCATATATGACAAACCCACTGCCAGTATCATGCTCAACAGGCAAAAATTTCAAGTGTTTCCCCTTAGTTTGGGAACAAGACAGAGATGTCTACTTTCACCTCTGTTATTCAATATAGTCCTAGCCACAGTGATCAGATAAGAAGAAGCTATAAAAAGCATTCAAATTGATAGGGAAGTAGTAAAACTGTCTTTATCTGCAGATGACCTGACATTGTGCATAGAGTATGCCAAAGATTCCACCACAAACCTACTAGAAATAAATGAATTCATCGAAATAGCAGGATACAAAATTAATATACAGAAATCACAGTTTTATATGCCAATAGCATCTAAAATAGCAATAGTAAAATAAGACAACAATTCCATTCACAATCCCTTCAAAAAGAACAAAGTACATAGGAACAAACCCAACCAATAAATTTAGCCAAACAGGATGTAAATGGCCTGTACTTGGAAATTGTAGGACAGGGAAAAAATGAAGAAGATACAAATAAATGGAAGCATATACTGTGATCATGAATTGGAAGAATTAACATCATTAAAATTCCCACATTACCCAAAGCAATCTAATGATTCAACACAATCCCTATCAAGATTTCAATGACATGTTGCATGGAACAGAAACCAGTATTTCAAAAATGTGTATAGGACCACAAAAGGCCCCACATGGCAACAGCAATGCTGAGAATGAACAACAAAGTTGGGGGAATCATACCACCAACTATGAAACTATACTGCAGGATCATAATAATCAAAACAGCCTGGTACTGGCATATGCACACAAACACACGCACGCACACACATGCACACACACAGGTCAATGGAACAGAATAGAGAGTCCAGAGATAAACCCACATCTTTATAATCAATTAATACTTGACAGAGGAAACAGGCACCTACAAGGGACTACAGATACTTTATTAAATAAATGGTGTTGGGAAAATTGGTCAGGTATATGCAGTGAAATGAAACTGGACTGCATTCTTATACCATACACAAGAACAAATTCAAAATGGATCCAAGACTTAAATGTTAGACCTGAAGCCATAATCCTAAAAGAAAACAGACAGCAAATTCCTGGACATTGCTTGTAGAAATTTGTAATGTAATTATCTCCCCAGGTAAGGGGAACAAAAGGGAAAAAAATGAACAAATGGTACTACACCAAACTAAACAGTTTAGGCACAGTAAAGGAAAACATCAACAAAATAAAAACCCCAAATAATGGGAGAACATATTTGCCGACATATCTTGTAAGTGGTTTATATCCAAAATATATACAGTACTTACAAAACTCAACACTGAAAAAACAAACAACCCAACTAAAAACCAGGCAAAGGACCTGAATAGACACTTCTACAAAGAGGGCATAGGCATGGCCAATAGACATATGAAACACCAGAGAGATGACAACTAAAACCACCTCACACCTGTCACGATGGCTATTATCAACAAGTCAAGAAACAGGATTCTGGAAGATGGCGACAGAGTAGAGAGCAGTGCTGATGGTATTCTTGAGTACCAAAGCAGCTAGAGGACAAGATAGGGAGCGTAAGACATCTTCAGGACCCTAAGAATCGGAACGGGCAGCATCTGGACACAGGGGAGCACAGCCCAGAGGCAGAGGAGGCCAGCAGGACAGTAGGTGAGGCGTTCCCAACCGACCGGCCAGTGGGCCGAGGTCAGCTCTGGCCAGTGGCGGCTCTGCCCAGCGGGGCGAGTTTGACTGGGGACAGCTCTGGGCTCCCTGGCAACTGGAAGTCTCAACAGTGAAGTGCGGGCAGCGAGGGCAAATGCCGTAGGGAACGCGGAATTGAACTCTTGCAGGGGAGGGACTATGAGAGAGACTCACTCTGGCAACAGGGAGAGGAGGCTCCTCGCATGGCTAGAGACTGAGGAGAAGAGTCCTCCGGGAAGCCTGAGCAGGGGAGCGGGGAAGTGCACCAGCTGGGGCAGCGAGAGGGCCGAAAATGGTGCTGCTGGGCCACCCGGGAAACAGGAGCTAGAAGCCCCTGCGAGGGGGGAGGCCCAACCCTGCACAACCACACAGGCCCCCAGGCTGTGCGGAAACACCAGAGCAGGTGAGCCAGCAAGCCGGGAACTAGTAGCGGGGACAACTGACCCACCATTGCCGGAGACAAAGGCCGCACGGCCCACACCTGGGACGGGCTCATCACAGTGGCCACGTAAAGGACTCCATGGAGAGCTGGTTGGCTTGGAGGCGTGGTGCCTGCCCCGGAAAGGTGGGACAGTGTAGGCAGACCCCAGACAGTGTTGACTGACAGGGCTGGCCTTCTTCCGAACTGCGGGGGTGGGGCCAGTCGTCACAGGGACCAGGGAAGTTGCGGACTGCCCTGCAGGGGTGCTGGTTGCTGGTCCCAGGCAGGAACCTCCGCCAGGAGTGGGAGGGGGCACCCTGCGGGCTCCAGAATACCGGCAGCCCTAAAACCCAGCAAGGCTGCAGAAGGCTCAGCCTACCTGGGGGCGGACACTCAGAATCAGCCCTGACTGTGACAATCAGAGGCCCTGCCATGTGCCAAGACTGGCTAGAATATAGACTATAGACTGTAAAGTCCTGACCAAGAAAAAGAGGCAGCCTCAGGAAAGGGATTGCTGCCAATCTCAAGCACCTGAGTTATACCGAGAGCAATATGAACTATTAAGCCCCAACATATCCTTTGCAAAGGTTACTTCTCAAATATTCTTAATCCCCACCATACCTCAATCCACCTAAATACCCAAGATCCTCCCCCTACTCTCGAATTAAAGTCTACTCATTCTGTGGCTTTAATGCATTCCCAGTCCTCAATCTAAGTACTCCTCCCTTCCCCAGCCTTTCTAAACCCTTTCTTTATTCTTTTCTTCCTTCTTCTTTTTTTTTTTTTTTTTTTTCAGTTTTTAATTTTTCTTTTCCTTTTCTTCCTGGTAAAGCCCATAGGTTCTGGCTCCACCTGCACCAATCAGAAATCATAAAGGGGGAACACATAGCTAAAACCTTTCTTTATTAATACAGATTTCTCTTTGTCTTGTGACTTTATTCCCACCCCCCCTTTTTTTTTATTTGTTTCTTTCTCTTTTCTTTTCTCCCTGATAAAACCCACGGGTCCTGGCTCCACATGGACCAAACAGAGACTATAAAGGGTGAACAGACACCTAAACCTTGTCTTTATTAATATTGATTTCTCTTTCTCTTGTGACTTTCTCCCTTTTTCCTTTCTTTCTTTTTTTTTCTCTGCTAAAAGCCCTCAGATCCAGGCTCCATCTGGACCAGTCAGAGATTATTAAGGGTGAACAGCCATCTAAACCCTTTCTTCTTATTATTATTATCATTTTTATTTCTCTTTTCCTTTTGCTTTTTTTTGTTTGTTTGTTTGGTTAGTTGGTTGGTTTGGTTTGGTATTTTGGCTTTGGTTTTTTTGTTTTGTTTTGTTTTGTTTTGTGTTTGCTTTTTGTTTTTGTTTCTGCTAAAAGCCTGCAGGCCCAGAATACAACCAGACAGCCCAAATAAAGGACACACCAAGAACAGCAAGTGGAGAAAATCTGGGAGACGGAAACACTGAACTCCACAAATCTCCTATCACAGAAGGGTGCTCAACTAAGGCAAGGAAGCAAAGCAGGTTAACCCAAGGAAAGAACACAAATACATAAATAAATAAATAAAGAGCAAGCAAGAACAGACAACCAAAATGGGGAAAAAAAGAATCAATCCATCACCAAAAGGAAAGGAAGAATCCCCAGAAAGAACACAAAATGAAACAGAGGCACCTGGAATATCAGATAAGGAATTCAAAAGAATGATGATAGAGAAGCTCAGTGAGCTCAGCCACATCAAAGAAAACTGTAAACAACTCCAGGAGAACTACAAAGAACTCCAGGGAAGTTACAAAGAACTCCAGGGAAATTACAAAGAACTCCAGGGGAATTACAAAGAACTCCAGGGAAATTACAAAGAACTCCAGGGAAGTTACAAGGAACTTAC
>PVIW01018210.1:0-12167 GCA_004026585.1 Noctilio leporinus | reverse complement strand
CACAATGGAATTCTATATAGCAGAAAGAAAGAAGGAACTTGTACCCTTTGCAACAACATGGATGGAACTGGAGAGTATTATGCTTAGTGAAATAAGCCAGTCAGTGAAGGACAAATATCATATGATCTCACCCATTATGGGACAATAATGAGCAAAACTAACAACAAGCAAAACAGAACCAAGTATATGAATACAAGGACTAGGCCTTCAGTGGTCAGGGGGAAAGGGCCTGTGGGGAGGGGGCAGGCAGAGGCAAGAAAGGGGAGCAGCTTAGATAAGAACCTAGTATAAAGGACTTTGGGGGGAATGGGTGGGTGGGGAGGGGGACAGAAGGGAGCAAAAAGGGGATAGATGTAATACAACAACAATGAAATTAAAAAAAAAAAAACAAAGTATTGTAAGAAATTACTACAAATAACTATATGAAAAAAAAATATGACAGACAACCTGGGTGAAATGGACACATTTCTGGAAATGTATAATCTACCAAAACTGAATCCAGAAGAAGCAGAAATCCTGAATAGACCAATAACAACTAGTGAAATTGAAGAAGTAATCAAAAATCTCCCAAAGCACAAGAGCCTGGACCAGATGGCTACATAGGTGATTTCTACCAAACATCTAGAGAACTAACAAACTCCTGTCTTTCTCAAACTATTTCAAAAAATCCAAGGAGATGGAAGACTCCAATAGTCTTCCTATGAAGCCAATATCATTCTAATCCCAAAACCAGGTCAACACACAACTAAGAAAGAAAATTATAAGCCAATATCTCTGATGAACATAGATGCTACAATTCCCAACAAAATATTGGCCAACCAGATCCAGCAATACATTAAAAGATCATAAACCATAATTAAGTGGGTTTCATCCCAGTGATGCAAGGATGGCACAACATTTGCAAATCAATAAATGTAATACCCCACATCAACAAAATGAAAGAGAAAAACCATATGATCATATCAATAGATGCTGAAAAAGCACAACAAACATTTATGATAAAAACACTCAGCAAAATGTGAATAGAGGGTACATACCTCAAAATAATAAAGTTCATATATGAGAAACCTGAAGCCAACATCATACTCAATGGACAAAAACTAAAAGCTTTCCCCCTAAGATCAGGAACAAGACAAGGCTGTCCACTTTCTCCACTTCTGTTCAACATCATTTTGGAAGTTCTAGCCATAGCTATGAGAGAAGAAAAAGGAATCAAAGGTATCCAAATTGGAAAGAAAGAAGTCAAATTGTCATTATTTGCAGATGATATGATAGTATATATACAAAACCTGATAGACTCCACCAAAAACTTATTCAACCTAATAAGCCAATTTAGGAAAATAGCTGGATATAAAGTGAATATCCAGAAATAAAAAGCATTTTTGTATACCAATCATGAAACATCAGAGATAGAAGCAAGAAAACAAATCTCATTTACCATAGGAACAAGAAAAATAAAGTACTTAAGAATAAACTTAACCAAGGAGGTAAAAGACCTGTACTCAGAAAACTATAGAACATTGAAGAAAGAAATGAAGGAAGATGCATATAAATGGAAGCATATACCATGTTCATGGATGGGAAGAATTAACATCATTTAAATGTCCATACTACCCAAAGCAATCTATGAATTCAATGCAATCCCAATTAAAATACCAATGACATACTTCACAGAGATTGAAAAAGTACTTCAAAAATTCATATGGAGCCAAAAACATCTATGAATAGCCACAGCAATCTTGAGAAAGAAGTAGAAGATAGGAAGAATCACAATACTGGACATCAAACTATACTACAAGTCTACTGTAATGAAAACAGTCTGGTACTGGCATAAGAATAAACATATAGATCAATGAAACGGAATACAGAGCCCAGATATAAACCCAGGACTCTATGGTCAATTAATATTCAACAAATTGGGAAGGAACATAAAATGGTGTAAAAACAGTCTTTTCAACAAGTTATGTGGGGAGAACTGGACAGAATCATGCAAAAAATAAAACTAGACCACCAACTTACACCATATACCAGAATAAACTCAAGATGAATAAAGGACTTAAACAGAAGCAGTGCCACCATAAAGGTCCTAGGGAAAAATATAGGCAGGAAAATTTTATATATCCTATGCAGAAATATGTTTACTGATACTTCTCCAAGGGCAAAGGGAATGAAAAAAAAAAAAAAAAAAAAACATAAACAAATGAGACTCTATCAAACTGAAAAGTTTCTGTTCAGCTAAATAAAATACCAGCAAAATTCAAAGGGAACCAACTGTATGAGAAAACATATTTGCCAATGATACATCAGACATGGGTTTGATCTCCAAAATATATAAAGATCTTATGCAACTCAACACCAGGGAGACAGCCCGATTAAAAATTGGTCAGAGGACCTGAAAGGACAACTTTCTGAGGAGGACATACAAAGGGTCCAAAGGCATATGAAAGAATGCTCAACAGCACTAGCCATCAGAGAGATGCAAATGAAAACCACAATAAGATACCACCTCACACCTGTCAGAATGGCAATCATCAACAAATCAACAAACAAGTGCTGGTGAGGATGTAGGGGAAAAGGAACCCTGGTGCACTGCTGGTGGGAATGTAGACTGGTGCAGCCACTATGGAAAACAGTACGGGGTTTCCTTAAAAAACTATAAATGGAACTGCCTTTTGATCTAGCAATTCCACTACTAGGATTATACCCAAAGAACTCTGAAACACTAATTCATAAGAACCTACATACCCCTATGTTCATAGCAGCACTATTTACAATAGGCAAGTGCTGGAAACAGCCTAAGTGCCCATCAGTGGATGACTGGGAAAAAACAAAAACAAAATTTTGGTACATTTACACAATGGAATACTACACAGCAGAAAGAAAGAAAGAACTCCTACCCTTTGCAACCACATGGATGGAACTGGAAAATATCCTCAGTGAAATAAGCCAGTCAGTGAAAGACAAATGCCAAGTGATCTCACCCATTACAGGACAATAATGAACAAAACAAACAAACAAGCAAAATAGAACCAGGTACATGAATACAATGAATATACTTTCAGTGGGCAAAGGTGAGGGGGTGGTGGGGAAGAAGAGGCAAAGAAGCAGAGCAGTTTAGACAAGAACCTAGTATGGAAGAACTATGGGCACGGACAACTTGTAGGATTAACTTTGTGAGGGAGTGGGTAGGTGGGAAAGAGGACAGAGGGGCACAAAATGGGGATGGATGTAATACAACAACAATAAAATTAAGTTTAAAAACTTAACTAATTAATTAAAAATAAAATCTTAAAAAATAATAATAATACATCCCAAAGGGGACTATGTGGGGATCGTTGGTTGTAATCTGGTCCATGGTGCACATAGAAAAAAAAAAACTCCCCAGGTCCTAGGACTTAAATATTGGAATTTAGGGAATTCCCATTGAGAATTACCAGCCTGTAACAGGACCCTTGATGGTGGCCCCCAGTTTTATTAGGCTCAATTTGTCTGCCACCATGAATGACTCATAATGACAAAGTTTTGTGGAAAAGCAAGGTATCTTTGTTTCTTTGAGGGTTATGGAAATTATGTTCCAGGTGTACCATTAAATCCCGCTCTCTTTAAAAATACTCAAAATATATACAGTAATTCCACACTAGGCTAGCTTTAAAATGGACAAGAAAAAGATACTATCTTTCAGAAACACAACCATTCACAGCTCAGCATTCCAGCTGAAAGTTCTCAACAGCTGCTATACACAAAGGGAAAGATCTTGTGCACACTCCCTAACTCTTATACCACATGTAATTCCCTAACTCTGTGCAAGCTGCATGTATTCCCCCACTTGGCTCCCCACCTTCTCAAACCAGGTGAGTTCTCAGTCTGTGTGCCTCTCTATGGCTCTATCCAAGGAGTGAATGAGTCCCTGTCTGTACATCCATCCAGGGGAGCATAGAGAGAGAGCATGTGCATGAGAGAGAGAGACCATGTGTCTCTGCATGTCATTTTGGGGAAGCCTCTCTGCATGTTCATTTGGGGAAGACCCTCTGCATCTCATCCAAGGGAGGAGAACCTCAGATTGCTTATCCAGGGGAGGAGCACCTGAGATTGATGGCTGCCCTGTATCTTAAATCCCCTATGACATAATGTGCAAACAGTTCTGACCACTGACAGAACTTTGCATAGCACTATAAGCCTTTTCAACACTACCCTCTAGGTAAGACCCCTCCTATTTCCTAGGTGAAAAAAGAACAAAGACTAATCCACCTGGCCTCACCCTACCCCAATCCCCAAACTACAGAGTGGGGAATTTTGGCTTTCTCCTACTCTGTAACAATCCACCCTTTCAGGCTTTAGACCCTTTAAAATCTTATAAAGGACAGCAGGTGGAGATCCCATGCTCTTCTGGATGCTTTGAGCTGAATATGGATGTCATCCTACCTAGCCTTGGGTCCAAGGGTTCCTAAAAATGTGGGGGTATGGGGGAATGGTGTCCTTTATACATTGGAAAGGACCTTGCAGAATCCAGGTCAGTTGGCTGTTCCTGTGCAGCAGAATGCTCAACTTCCAAGGGCTGGTACTCCTGGCAAGCTGGCATCCTGCTGTACTCTGAGGGCAACAGATTTGGCAACAGGATTAGAAGGCACAGTTAAAACCATAATCACTCATTGAAAAAAGTGGGTATCAATTTTTTAATGTCCTGCATTAAGAAAAGAGTGGCTTTTCTGTAGAAAGGTGTTCAAGGTGTGTTACACCTGTCCAAAGCCTTTTTGTCCTACCATACTTTGTTTTAGGATTTCCCCCTTTCAGACTTCTTGGCCCTTTCTGCCCAAGGCATTAGAACAGGGAGAAAAAAAAAAAATAACAAAAAACAGATTTATAGTGAAGCCCATACACCACCCCATACTTCACCAACCCAACTTCTTAATTCAGACAAACCATTGGGTCTCAGGAACTGGCAATGCATATGGGCTTAAGTGAGGCCTATGTTTTATGGATAATCACTCAAGTAGGCTTATGCCCTATGAAAACAGAAGGAAGAATACACAGATTAATTTACATAGCACAACCCCCAAACCAGTCTCTGGGTCTGCCAGACTGTCTCTTTGGAAAAACATTTAGTCACAAATCCTTTGCCTGAATAATGTTTAACAGAGGCAGTTTGACACATTTTTTTTCTTTGCCTGTAAATTAAGCATCTCTGATGTTGTAAAACTACATACAACTTCTAAATGAAAGCACACTTTAAAGAGAGTTAGCTGCACTTGTTTATATTCCGTTACTGAGCATTATGATTTTCCTCAAATTCAATTTTTTTTTCCTTAAGGGATCACCCTCATTGTCATTAAAGAGGCTGCATGAAGTACAGTTTTAATTTTTCTTGTTTGCATAAACATAACAAGAGCAGCAATTGACACATATAATCTTTCAGTCCATTTTCTGGAACTCATAAGGAACTTTCTGACTGACTTCAGTCTGCCTTTCAGGGCACAGAAGCTGAGCCACACACCTGTAGTCCAGGTTTACCTGGAAATACCTGCTTCTCTCAAAGCCTTGAGGATTTCCCTTGTGCCTTAGATATCTTCCTAGACATCTTTCAGGAAAGCATCCTTCATTTCTTCCCTGGAAAGATAGCCACAAACCATGCAACCAACCAAGGTGTCAGACCTCTTCCTTGTGGACTTTCATGAGCTCCAAAAGTCAACCTCAGTTCCTCAGGACTTTCTGCTAACACCAGAGTCCAAGCATGCCTTCTTCGGGCATGACATTCCAGTCAGAGTCCTGACTGACAGAACCTCTATCAACAACTGGTCTTACTAGTTTTATGCAAATAAACAGAGAGTCATTACATACTTTTTCAGAATGCCAAATTCTGGAGGAATTAGGTAAGGAGAAAAATACACAATGTGAAGGAAAATCCTTGTCCTTCAAAACTACATTTCCATGTATTATTCTTTTATATAATTCCTTTTATTAAAACTTTCACAAGCTTTTGACAACCTTCATTTCTGTGTCTTATTCTACCAGAATACTTTCCTACATAGTGTGAAGTTTTAACTTTCCTTGGGAAACCTCAATTTACCTTTCAGAGTATAAACAAAGCAATAATTCAGAACACAGAAAGCTAGGCACTGTTTCACCAGTATCCACTGACCTCCTAGAAAGGCATGCCCTTTCAGACAGAGCTCTAAACCAAATAGCACCTTTTGGAACCTAAAACCAGATAATGCTCTAAACCAAACAGTGCCTCATGGAACCTCATACCAGAAGATGTCATTATACTAAATAGAACACTAAGTCAAATGGTACCTCATGGCATCTTAAACCAAATGGCACCTTCTGGTGCCTAAAACCAAAAGATATCATTATGCCAAATAGAGCTGTAAACCAAATGGTGTCTCATGGCACCAAAAATCAAACAGCACCTTGTGGCATCAACATCCAGATGATGTCCTCTTACCAGCCAGTCTCTTGGTGGAAACATGCACTTTTGCCCAAAGCTGGATTCCACTAGTACCAAATGATCTCCTAGGTCCCAGATTGCAAAGGCATTCTCCCAAACCAGTTTACAAATTACCTTTCCTAGGTCTCAAATACAGATACAGAGAATTTCAGAACAGAACAGAGCTCAGAAGAGTAAAATGCAATGTATATTATATTCATATGAAGTCAGAACACAAGTAACTGAGGTTTCTTTTTCCCAGGTTAAAAAACTTTCACAACTATTTCTATTTATTTTTATAACTTTTCACAGATCACTCCTTCAGATTTAACTATAACCTACTTTCAAACCTTGTTCTTTGTCATACTGTGAAGGATGATTTTGCAGCTTAAAAAGTCTCTAGATTTACAAACACAGGTATAAAGTAACAGAAATATTATCACCCTATGTTAGGGCTTTTTGTCTTTTTCCAGAAGAGTAATTTCAAATCTTTTCTGGAGTGCAGGTCCAGCTATTTGGCAGATTCCCAAAGTGAAAGATGGTCCATTGTCCCTTTGAATGCTGTGAGGAAGTTTAAACCTAGGAATTATTTCTTTAAATAACAGTCTTGCCACTTCAGGTGCCATTTGCAAAAGGGATAGGGATGGGGCTGCCTTGGGGGCCCTTGAATAGGGAGGGGCCAGTGCAGCAGAGGCAACCCTCACCTGCCCAGATGATGGAGCTGCCCAGGAGCCACTTCAGCCAGTGGAAGTGGAGATGCCAAGGCAACTGTTCCCTCCTACCCAGAGGGCCCTGCCTTGGAAGGCTTTGGCATAAAACCAGGCCCCTTTCTTTCCAAGCCCTGGTCCCTGAATTTAAAGTGTTAATGAAGCCTATTTCCTCATTTTTCTGTTCTTATGACTTACTACCTGGGAGCAGTTTCAGGGATGACTTCTTTATCTATACCATTTCCCATTTCTCCTTCTCTGGCAAATTACACAATGCTGCAAATATATCAACATATCGAATTTCTTCCCAGGATTCTAATTGCAGACAATGCTGTCTTTCTTTTTTCCTATAGGATGGTGAAGTCTTTTTATTCTGCACACAAAACTACTGGGGACCTCCTCTGTGGGCACCTCAGAGATTACAACATAGATACACTTGGCTCCAGACACTTGAGAAGCAAGGTGAAAAAAACAGTGGTTTGGGCCAATCACTTGACTACAGGGCTAGGGTTTCGGACAGGACTCCAGATGTCAGGCTTGCCCTTTGCAGCAGGACTAAGGAAGCAGTGAGAACATGACAGAGTTAATGACTACCAGAGGCCCCTGCCAGGATTGGCTGGGGCCTTGAGCTGCCTCTGCAGATGGAGGAGCAGGTCTATGCAGCTGACTAGTGCCTGCAGGGATCAGGGGCTCTCCTGTCCAGAACTTACTTGGCTAGGGGGTTTCTGAAGTTCCTGCTGGCAAAATTGGCTTGCTGCCAAGTTCCTTTTCAATTCTAAGGAGTTGGCTGTACTTCACCAAGCACTCAGAATGGCAAGGTGCTCTGGTCTTGATCTGTCCATTGCAAAACCCCACCATCAGGTCTGCAGTGAAGGTATCCTCTGTCTCCCCAGAGCGATGAGACACCATGATATCCCATCTGTTGGACTGGGCCAGTTTGCATGCCTGCAGAGACCGGGTCATGTAGCCAACCTGGTTTACTTTGAGTAGGAGGCAGTTGTACTACTTCTTGCCTGACACCTTGGCAATCCACTTCAGGTTGGTCACTGTGAGGTCGACCCCACCACCTGGATCCCCGCGCTAGCAATGAACTTGCACCATGCTTCCCAATCATCCTAGTTGAAGGGGTCTTTGATGGACACCACTGGGTAGTCCTTGATAAAGGGCATGTACAGGTTGGCCAGCTCATTGGTGCTGATGTACCTGCTGGGGTAGTCAGGCGACTTGAAGTCCAGGTTGTACTTTCCTGACCTGAAGAATTCAGAGGCAGCCACATTCATACATATGACAACCATGTCAATGTAGCAGGCTTTATCGATGGCATTCTTCAGCAGCTCAAGGGCTTCTTTAGTCTCCAGGATGTTAGCCTCAAAGCCGCCTTCATCCCCCATGTTTGTGGCCTCTTTCCAGTATTTATCCTTGATGACAGTTCTTCAGGTTGTGGTAAACCTCTGTCCCAATGGGCATGGCCTCCTTGAAATTTGTGGCATCCACAGGGAAGATCATGAACTCCTGCATGGCCAGCTTGTTGCTGGCCTGGAAACCATCATTGGTGACATTGAGCCACTGGCACTGGCAGAATAGTTGCTGACCAGCCAGGTCAGCAATGTGGCAGTATAGGGGCACTCTGTTCTCAACAGCCCCAGCCTTGCAGACTTCCAGTGACACCCCCAGAAAGACATTGGCACCAAATTTATACTTATTTTCTGTCCCATACATTTCAACCATCAGCTTCTTCATCTTCTCCTGTTAATCAGGGCAGGCACAATAGTTTTATTGATGTGCTCAACTGCCTTTGAGATACCTTAGCCAGGTAGCGCGTCTTGTAATTGTCCAGGAACTCCAGAGCCTCCTAGATACCAGCTGATGCACTACTGGGCACAGCAGTCCTAAAGAGACCTTTTGAGGTGTAGACATCCAACTCAACTAGGGGATTCCCAGTGGGAATTGAAGATCTCTCTGGCATGCATCTTCAAAATAGATGGTGAACTTCCCACAGCTGGTTGTTGCTGCCAGGGGAAAGAAGCAAGGTGCTACAGAGGAGGAATGCCAGCCTTAAGCCCCAAGGTCTGGGTACAGCATCTACCCCAAGCTTTTTTTCCAACATTGCTATCTTAGTTCCTTAATAATATAGAAACTCACAGAGCCATTCACAGGCCATCTTTCCTTACAATTCAAAACATACTCAGGCCAGACAGTGTTACAGAAATAAGTCAATGTACCCTTAGACATAGGATGACAACAGTACATTTTCCAATTCTCCAAAATTATTCTCAGTAGGCTCTCTCTAGGTACCCGCATATAACTGCACTTTTTAAGTTATTTTATTTATTATTATTATTATTTTTTCAATGCATGGTTGCTTTTCACCTGCCTCCAGCCACAGATCTGACTGGAGACCTGGTTTGCAACCATGTTATGTGCCCTGGCTGGGGAATCAAAACGGCGACCTTTGGGTTCTCAGGCCAGCGCCTTATCCACTGCACTACCAGCCAGGGTTTATTTATTATTTTTCAGAGAGAGGGGAAGGGAGAGAGGCAGAGAGGGAGAGAAACATCAATGCATGGTTGCCTTTCACCTGCCTTCAGCTAAGAACCTGGCTGGAGACCTGGCTTGCAACCTGGTTATGTTGCCCTGGCTGAGAATTGAACCAGTGACCTTTGGGTTCACAGGCAGGTAACTGCCCTTTTCATGGTCTCTGTTGGTGCAGAAGCACAGGATACCTATGGGTATAGTCAGAAAAAAACCAATGTCCAGAACCAGAGCACAGATATACCAATTTGGTATCCACAATTCCATTATTCCAGGAGGTGCTCCATTTGGGACAAACAAGTCTGGAAACCAGGATCCCATTATTCTAAAGTTACTCAGAGATAAACTTTCCCCCAAGCAACCTTACTTTCCCAATCCCTCTGCTATTCCATTTCCCTTCCATCTTCCAGGTGTGTTTAGGCAGCCAGCACCCTCAAGAGGTGTCTCCAGAGAAGATCAATTTACCACATTCAATTTTAAAATGAGCCCCACATTGCAGCACTAAATTGTAACAGGACCCTTAGGGGGGTACAGTCTAAATAGGCTCAATTTGCCCACCACCAGGAATGACTCTTAATGACAAAGTTTGGTGAAAAGTCAAGGTATTTTGTTTCTTTGAGAGTTATACAAATTATATTAAAGGTGCAATAGTGTCATTAAATCCCACTCCCTTTAAAAACACCAAAATACATACAGTAATTCCAGATTAGGCTAGCTTTAAAACAGACAAGCAAAAGTTACCATCTTTCAGAAACATAACTATTAACTGTTTAGGATTCCAGCTATAAATTGAAAGTTCCCAGCAGCTGCTATACCCAATTAGAGGAGGATCTTGAGCACACTCCCTAACTCTTATACCACATGTAATCCTCTGTCTCTGCACAAGCTGCATGTCTCCCTACGCATCATGCTCTCCACTTCTCAAACTAGATGAGTTTTCAGGCTGCATGTCTGTCTATGGGTCCATCCAGGGGAGTGAATGAGTTCCTGTCTATACGTCCATCTGGGGGAGCAGAGAGAGAGAGAGAGAGAGAGAGAGAGAGAGAGAGAGAGAGAGAGAGAGGTCCAGGGAAGGCCTGATGCATCTCATCCAGGGGAGGAGAGCCCCAGATTGCTTACCAAGGGGAGGAGAACCCAAGATTGATGGCTGTCCTGTATTTTAAATGTTCTTTGATGTAATGTGATTAGTAAATAGTTCTGACCACTGACAGAACTTTGCATAGCATTGCAAGCCTGTTCAACACCACTCTCTAGGTAAGGCCCCTCCTATCTTCTTGGTGCAAAAAGAACAAAGGCTAGTCCACCTGGCCTCACCCCACCCCATCCCCATCCCCATCCCCTGTACAGAGGGGGATATTGGCTTTCTCCCACTCTGTAACAAGACATTTCTGGAAACTTGATGCTTTGGCTAAAAGAAAGCTAAGCTTGCCACGGAGAGATTACCTGTACCCCTTTATTTGCTATTGGTGAAGTAAATAGATTTGACTGAAACTGGAACCTATTTTGTAGATTTTAAGTACTCTCTTTCCCACAAATATTTAGAGAGAGAAAGAAAGGATAGCACCTTTTCTCCTCCCTCTTCTAGGAGAAGCAAGCATAAATGCTTCAATATTGCTACAATTTACCATATTTCTTTAAGAAACTAAACAAATGCCTAAAAATCAGCAATATTTTGAACAAACTTACAAAAAACAATTCTATTTAGTTCATCCATTCCCAAGTGTTGGAAAGTTTTAGTTTCAGGTAACTTCTAATAAGCTCAGTAATTAATGTATATAAAAAGCTTTTGTTTCAGGAACCTGAAAGGTATGACCCACCCTGACTCCAGGTTATTAACCATAAGCGGTTCAATCTTTGTGCCTTAGGAGGACTGCTAGTAATTCAGGCAGTATTTGACCCATTATACTTGAGAGAACAATGGCCCAGGACAAGAAAGAATGCTGCAACTTTGATTCTACTAACATTTTGCCTGAATTTTAGAGTTTAACGAACTCTTTAAACACACAGTAAGCAAACTTACTGTGTTAAAGCCCCTATAGAGATTCAAATACAATGTTTTGCTTATGGGGTTTGGTAGATGATAGGCAGCAACAACACAGGCTTGAGTCTCAGCCCCCCACTTGAATTTAAAACTGACACTTGTTTTTTCTCTTTCCCCTCCCACTCTCCCCTTGGAGAGGGGAGAGGAATGCACAGGGCAAGCCTCCTGCTCCTGTGCATTAACCCTTTCTTTGCATGAATGTGGCATGTTAACCTTTTGCAACTTATATATTTACTTATGCAAAACACAATATTTTAAAATAAAAGATAAACTTTTAGAAAAACTTTACCTTATTAGAATTATAAATGGCAGCATTAGAATTTTGTGTGTCCTTATTTGACAAAAGTTTTCCAAATATTTTAAAATGCACTTAAGAAGTCCAATTAAATAATTTCTTGAGACACTTCCAGGTGCCTCTGAAATGCCTGAATGTAGGAGGAAAAAGTCCTTTAAATTTTAAACC
>PVIW01018209.1:0-12167 GCA_004026585.1 Noctilio leporinus | reverse complement strand
GGGGAATGGGGTTGGGGGGAGGGGGAGGTAGAGGCAAAGAAGGGGAGCAGCTTAGACAAGAACCTAGTATAAAGGAACCATGGACATGGACAATAGGTGGGATTGACTTTGGGGGGAATGGGTGGGTGGGTGGGGGGACAGAGGGGAGCAAAAAGGGGATGGATATAATACAACAACAATAAAATTAAAAAAAAAGAAGAAGTACAAATTAGCAGTTACAAATAGAGAATATAGTCAATAGTGTGATAACTATGCATGGTATCAGTGAGTACTAGATTTATCAGGGGAATCACTTTGTAAGTTATATAAATGTCTAACTAGGATGATTTATACCTGAAATTAACATAAAACTGAATGTCAGCTATAATTGAAAGAGGACTAATTGCACCTCTTTCTTTTTTATGTTGGTACTAGAAATTTTTAAATTTATACATTTGACTCACATATTTCTACCATACAGCACCATCCTAAATTATCAGATCATTATTTCCTCTTATGTGATCAGAAACTTTCAACCCTTAAGGTATTTTTGAATGAGTTATGGTATATTTATGCATTAAAATATCTTATTATTTTTTAAATATTTTATTTATTATTTTTTAGAGAGAGGGGAAAGGAGGGAGGCAGAAAGGGAGAGAGACATCTATGATGGTTGCCTTTCACCTGCCTCCAGCTACAGACCTGGCTGGAGGACCTGGCTTGCAACCTGGTTATGTGCCCTGGGTGGGGAATTGAACCAGCGACCTTCGGTTTTGCAGGCCAGTGCCTTATCCACTGTGCCACTGGCCAGGGCCTAAAATATCTTTAATTGAAAATATTTAAAAACATTATCTATTTAATCACTAGCTCTTTCTGAAAGATAGGTATGTCCTCCATTTTCCAAATGCAGCTGCGGGATGTATTAAATGACTGACAACTGTGTAAGCTGTGCAGGTAATCTATGTCTATACCCAGGCTACATTACAGTGCCCTCACTTTTACTTTTCTTTGTGTATATTCTATTTTATAAAAAAATTCATGCCTAGAAATAACCAAAATATTGACTCTAGAAAAAAGATGTTCCCTCATCCATAGTAAAAACCCTAAATCAATTGCTATAACTATCAAAAATATTATAATAAAAAGGCTATCAAAATGCTCATCAATTCCAAGATTCCACAAAAGGAACACTTTATGAATTATATTTACAGAAGGAAAGATCTGTACTTATTTTCTCCCCAAGTACAATAATCAAGTCTTTATATACCAACCTAGCTATCATTTATCTATCTTTCTATCTAAACATCCCCAGAGGAATAGAAACGTAGCTGTCTTTCAATAAGCCTCATGAAGGTCCCCTTGATTTATATAGTGGTAAGAGATAAGAATGGTTTTAAACATTTCTGCTTCTCAGCAGAATCAGAGAATGTTAGTTTTAAGGGCTCTTGAGTAACTGGGTCCTGTAACTCCCATGACTGCACCTTTAAAAAATATTAATAACTTCTTGGAGTTTATTTTTTTAAATATAATTTTATTGTTGTATTACATTCATCCCATTTCCCTTCCCTCACTCCCCTTCCCAACCACCCACTCCCCCGGCAAAGTCAATCCCATTTGTCATCCATGTCCATGATTCTTCCATGATAGTTCCTTGACTAAACTGTCCCCTTCTTTACTACCCCCGTCCTCCTCCCCTCTGCCCACTGAAGGTCTATTCATTGTATTTATGTATCTGGTTTTGCTTTGCTTGTTTGTTTGTTTTGTTCATTCGTGTCCTGAAATGGGTGAGATCATATAGTATTTGTCTTTCACTGACTGGCATATTTCACTAAGCATAGTACTCTCCTGTTCCATCCATGTTGTCCCAAAATGTGGGATTTCCCTCTTTCTTTCTGCTGTTTAGTATTCCATTGTGTAAATGTACCAAAGTTTTTTGATCCATGTATCCACTGATGGGAATTTAGGCAGTTTCTAGCACTTGGATATGGTAAATAGCGCTGCTATGAACATTGGGTACATAGGTTCTTCTGAATTGGTGTTTCATGGTTCTTTGGGTATAGTCCTAGGAGACTCCATACTGTTTTTCATAGTGGTTGCACCAGTCTGCATTCCCACCAAAAGTGCACCAGGGTTCCCTTTGCCCCACATCCTTGCTAACACCTGTTTGTTGATTTGTTGATGGTTGCCATTCTGACAGGTGTGAGGTGGTATCTTATTGTGGTTTTAATTTACATCTGTCTGATGGCTAGTGATGTTGAACATTCTTTCATATGCCTCTGGGCCCTTTGTATGTCTCCCTCAGAGAGTGATCTGTTGAGGGCCTTGGCCCATTTTTCAATCGGGCTGTCTGTCTCCCTCATATTGGATTGCATTAGTACTTTGTATATTTTGGAAATCAAACCCTTGTCTGAGGTATCATTGGCAATTATGTTTTCCCATACAGTTGGTTCCCTTTTAATTTTGCTGGTGTTTTCTTTAGTTGAACAGAAACTTTTCAGTTTGATATAGTCCCATTTGTTTATATGTTCTTTTATTTCCTTTACCCTTGGAAAAGTATCAGTAAACAGATTTCTGTATAGGATATCTAAAATTTTACCGCTTATTTTTCTCTAGGACTTTTATCGTATCACTGCTTATGTTTAAGTCCTTTATCCATCTTGAGTTTATTTTGGTGTATGGTATAAGTTGGTGGTCTAGTTGTATTTTTTTTCATGTTGCTATCCAGTTCTCCCACCACCACTTGTTGAAGAAATGATTTTTACTCCATTTTATTTTCCTTCCCCGTTTGTCAAATATTAATTGACCATAGAGTCCTGGGTTTATTTCTGGGCTCTCAGTTCTGTTCCATTGATCTATATGTCTATTCTTATGCTAGTACTAGACTGTTTTGATGACAGTAGCCTTGAAGTATAGTTTGATGTTAGGTATTGTGATTCCCCCTACCTTGTTCTTCTTTCTCAAGATTGCTATAGCTATTCATAGGCATTTTGGGTTTCATATAAATTTCTGAAGTATTTTTTCTATATCTGTGAAGTATGTCATTGGTATTTTAATTGAGACTGCATTGAATCTATAGATTGCTTTGGGTAGTATGGACATTTTAATGATGTTATTTCTTTCCATCCATGAACATGGTATATGCTCCCATTTATTTGTATCTTCCTTCATTTCTTTATTCAATTTTCTGTAGTTTTCTGAGTACAGGTCTTTTACGTCCTTGGTTAAGTTTATTCCTAAGTACGTTATTTTTCTTGTTGCTATGGTAAATGGGATTTGTTTTCTAACTCTTATCTCAGATGTTTCATTATTGGTATACAAAAGTGCTTTTGATTTCTTAATATTGACTTTATATTCAGCTATTTTGCTAAATTTGTTTTTTGAGGTTGAGTAAGTTTGTGGTGGAGCCTATCAGGTTTTTATGTACACTATCATGTCATCTGCAAATAACAACAGTTTGACTTCCTCCTTTCCAATTTGGATACCTTTGATTGCTTTTCCTTCTCTGATAACTATGGCTAGAACTTCCAAAATGATGTTGAACAGAAGTGGAGAAAGTGGACGGCCTTGTCTTGTTGCAAAAAGCTTTTAGTTTTTGCCTGTTGAGTATGATGTTGGCTTCAGGTTTCTCATATATAGCCTTTATGATGTTGAGGTATGCTCCCTCTATTCCCATTTTGCTGAGTGTTTTTATCATAAATGGTTGCTGTACATTATCAAATGCTTTTCAGCACCTATTGATATGATCATATGGTTTTTGTCTTTGAGTTTGTTTATGGGGTATATTACACTTATTGATTTGCAAATGTTGTACCATCCCTGCATCACTGGATGAAACCCACTTGATCATAGTGTATGATCTTTTTAATGTATTGCTGCATCTGGTTGGCCAATATTTTGTTAAGAATCTTAGCATCTATGTTCATCAGAGTTATTGGCCTATAGTTTTCCTTGTTAGTTGTGTCTTGACCTGGTTTTGGGATTAGAATGATATTGGCCTCATAGAAATAGTTTGGGAGTTTTCCCTCTTGCTGTATATTTTGGAATAGGTTGAGAATGATAGGAGTTAGTTCTTCTCTAAATGTTTGATATAATTTACCTGTGTAGCCACGTGGTCCAGGGCTCTTGTGCTTTGGGAGATTTTTTATTACTTCTTCAATTTCACTAGTTGTTATTGGTCTATTCAGGATTTCTGCTTCTTCTAGATTCAGCTTTGGTAAATTATACATTTCCAGACATTTGTCCATTTCACCCAGGTTGTCCTATTTTTTGTAGTAATTTCTTATAATCCTTTGTATTTCTGAAGTATCAGTTGTGATTTCTTCCCTGTTGTTTCTGAGTTTGTTTATTTGGGTCCTTTCTCTCTTTTTCTTGATGAGCCTGGCTAAAGGCTTATCAATTTTGTTTATTTTTTCAAAGAACCAGCTCCTGGAATTATTGACTCTTGGAATTGTCATTTTAGTCTCCAAGTTATTTAATTCATCTCTGATCTTGATGATTTCCTTCTTTCTACCTACTATGGGCTTTGTTTATTGTTGCTCCTCTAGTTCTTGCAGCTTTATGCTTAGGTTGTTTGTACAAGCTTCTTTTATCCTTTTTAGGTAGGCCTGTGTTGCTATGAATTTCCCTCTGAGGACTGCCTTTGCTGTGTCCCATAGGTTTTGGACTGTATTGTATTCATCGTCATTTGTTTCCAGAAACTTTTTGATTTCATCTTTGATCTCATTGTTTACCCATTCTTTACGTAAAAGCACATTATGCAGCCTCCACGAGTGAGAATGTTTTCTCTTTTTTCCCTGGAGGTTGGTTTCTAGTTTCAAGCCATTGTGATCAGAGAAGATGCTAGGTATGATTTCAATTTTCCTGTATTTGTGGAGGCTTGTCTTTTGACCTACCATGTGGTCTATCTTAGAGAATGTTCCATGTGCATTTGAAAAGAATGTATATTTTGCCTCTTTGAGGTGAAAAGTTCTGTATATATCGGTTATGTCTATTTCCTCCAGAGTGTTGTTCAATGCCACAATATCCTTGGTGTTTTTTTGTTTGGAAGATCTGTCCATTGTTGATAATGGGGTATTAAAATCCCCTACTATTAGTGTGTTGCTGTCCATATCCTTCTTGAAGTCCTCCAAGATTTTCCTTATACATTTGGGAGTTATTATATTGGGTGCATATATGTTTACCAGAGTTATATCTTCCTGATGGATTATTCCCTTAAGTATTATGAAATGTCCTTCTTTGTCTCTTTTTATGGTTTTCATCATAAAATCTAGTTTGTCTGAAATAAGTATTGCTACCCCTGACTTGTTTCTTCTTTTCATGTCATATATATATATATATATATATATATATATATATATATATATATGTTTTCCATTGCTTCACTTTCAATCTGTGTCTATCTTTTGTTCTGAGGTGGGTCTCTTGAAGACAGCATATATGTGCGTTTCATTTTCTCATCCATTCAGCTATCCTATTTCTTTTGATTGGCACATTTAATCCATTTACATTTAAGGTTGTTATCGATTGATATTTATTGCCATTTTCCCCCTTTGTACCTGTGTTTCCCTCTATCTCTCCCTATTTCTTTCTTTTCAAAGCAGACTCTAGCATTTCTTGCAATGCTGGTTTGGTAGAGATGTATTCTTTTAGTCTTCTTTTGTCTGTGAAACTTCTTATTTCTTCTTCCATTTTGAATGAGAGCCTTGCTGGGTAGAGTATTGTTGGTTGCAGGCTTTTGTTTTCCATTACTTGGAATATTTTTTGCTATTCCCTTGTGGCTTGTATTGTTTCTGTTGAATAAGCAATCATTTGATAACCTTATGGGAACCCGCTTATATGTTATTTGCTATTTCTGTCTTGATGTTTTTAGGATTCCCTCTTTGCCTTTGAAATTTGCCATTTTAATTATGAAGTGTCTTTGAGTGGGTCTGTTTGGATTCATCCTCATTGGGACCTTCTGTGCTTCCTGACTTGAGTAACATTTTCACTCATCATGTTAGGGAAGTTATCATTATTTTTTAAATATAATTTAATTGTTGTTTTATTACATCCATCCCCTTTTTACTCCCCTCTATCCCCTTCCCCATCCACCCACTCTCCCTCAAAGTTAATCCCACTTGTTGGCCATGTCATATCATTACTTTTTTTTAACAGGTTTTCCATTCCTTGTTTCTCTTCTCCTTCTGGTATCCCTGTGATATGGATATTATTGTGTTTCATGTTGTCCTGCAGTTCTCTTAATACCTCTTCATTCTAGATCTGGCTGGTGGCATAGTGGATAAATCACTGGCCTGTGAAACCAAAGTTCACTGGTTTGATTCCTAGCCTGGGCACATAGCCAGGTTGCAAACCAGGTCTCCACCAAGGTCCTTAGCTGGAGGCAGGTTAAAGGCAACCATACATTAATGTTTCTCTCCCTCTCTGCCTCTCTCCCTTCTCCTTTCTCTAAAAATAATAAATAAAATCTTAAAAAAAAAAAAAAAAACTCTCTTCATTCTTGTTCAGTCTTTTTTCATTCTCTTGCACTATCTTGGAATACTTTTCTACATTGTCCTCCAGCTTGCTCATCTGATCCTCTGCTTCTTGTAGCAATTCAGAAATTGTATTCTTCATTTTCTCCTGGCTCTTACTGATAGTTTCTATGTCCTTTTTTGTTAGGGACTGCTAGTCTGCTTGGCAAGGCCCAGCTAGCAGAAACGGGTGTTTGGCAAGGCCAGCCCTAGTGCCAGGTGGACTCGGAATGGACACTGTGTATAGGGAGTCACCCCAGTGTGTTTACCCCGTAGCCCATGAAGCATGGAAAGCAGAGAGTGTGCTATGCCTTATTCTCTGCAGCTAGCTTAGCTTCCTGGTTTCAGTTGAGCAGGTGCCAGTAATACCTGCATATAAGCTTAGTGTGATTAATAAACGGGACTCACGGCTTGGGCGAGCCTCCTGACCCCAACTTTGTCTCTTCTCTTTTTCTTGCATCCTCCGCCGTCCAAACCCAGTGTGTAATCCAGGGACGGCTGGTCTGTCACACTTTTTAATGCTGGTATAGTTATCAGTATGTTCCTTGTAGCTTCCCTGGAGTTCTTTGTAGTTCCTCTGGAGTTGTTTGTAATTTTCTTTGCGCTGGCTGAGCTCGTTGAGGTCTCTATCATCATTCTTTTGAATTCCATATCTGATAGTTTGCTTGCCTCTGTTTCATTTAGTGATCTTTCTGGGGATTCCTCCTTTCCTTTTGGTGATGGGCTATTTCTTTTTCTCCCCATTTTTAGGTTTTGTTGCAATCCAATCACACTGTGATCAGCTGCCAGGCTAAGGAACTGCTAGGCTGGAAGGATGGATTCAGTTGTAATTCTATTGATCTGTGATTCACTGTCAGGTTCAGTTGCAGCTTGGCGGGGGACAGACCCATTCAATTGTAAAGCAATGAATCAGCTACCAAACTCAGACCCTGCTGGGCTAGATAGAGAGTTTTAATTTTAATCCAATGGATCAGCCACTAGCTCAGGTGCAGCTTGGTGGGACAGATTCAGATGTAAATCAATGAATTTGTGATCAGCTGCCAGGCTGAGGCGCCACTGGGCTAAGCAGGAAAATCCAATTGTAATCCAATGAATCTATGTTCAGCCACCAGGCTTAGGAGTTGCTGGGCTAGACAGCAAGGTTCAATTGTAATCCAGTGAATCTGTAATTAGCTGCCAGGCTCAGGTGGTACTGGTCTAGACTGAAAATTTCAATTCTAACTCAATGAATCTGTGATCAGCTGCCAGGCTAAGGGGCCACTGGGCTAGACTGGAAAATTCCATTGTAATCCAATGAGTTTGTGATCAGCCACCAGGCCCAGGAGCCATTGGGGCTGACAGACCAACTCAGCTGCAAACCAATGAATCCACGATTAGCTATCAGGGTGCGTGCTACTGAATGAGGCTGACTAACTGACCTAGCAGTAAGTCAGAATTTGTAACCTGCCACTAGGCCCAGGCCTGCTGGGCACAAAATACCTTGTTAGGTACCAACTGTTGTATCTATGCTCAGACACAGCAGGGCAGGAGAGGTTTGTTTAGATGTAAATCAATGAATTGTGATCAGGTGCCAGGATCAGCCACCACTGGGCGGGGCAGATTGCTTCCAGTGGGCGGGGCTATGAGAACCCCTCAAATGGAAGCCACTTGGCGCAGTGCCGTAGTGCAGTGTCTCTAAGGTGTGGGTGATGAATCAGCATCAGGATCCCTACAGCCGCTTCCCCATCTCTCTCCTCCCAGCCACTGCTGCAAACTCTCCCCATGTGTCCCCAGTTCTCTCTGCCCTCCCTCCGCTGAAGCCCAGAATAGGTGGGTGCCAGTGTATTTTTGTTGTGGTCACTTTAGTAGTTCTCTGTCTCTAGTGCTCTCCTAGGCTAGTAAACTCCACGGCTTTCTGCCCTTCTCAGCTGGATGCTGCTCTACTCTCTGCCATGTTGTTGTAGCTGGACACCCAGCTAGGGGACCAGATTCCACCTTTCTCAGGTAAAGCCCCCGGCTCTATTCCTTCAGTTGCTGCCTCCTGTGGGGGCCCAGCCAGCCCTTTTGTGTTTCCGTGATTCCTACCAGTCACGTTGTGATGAAGCGTCCTCTTCTGTTCTGTTTGTGGTTATAGAACTTCTTTCCAGCTGGTGTTCTGTTGGTAATTCTAGCTGACTTTTTCTCCAGAAAAGATGCAACCTGGCAGGAGATTGGTGTAGCTCCACTTACTCCTCCATTTTGCCGGAACTCTCTGATGGAGTTTCTTCTATATTAACCAAAGACTTTTAATCTAGTTTTATATATGGCTTACTTATTTTTTAAACATTGTTTTTTGTTTTATAATTTTAAAGAATTATACTTCAAATATAAAAATCCATATAAAGAACACAACTTTTTTTTTTTTTTAACATTAAGAGTTGTAGGCTCTGGCTGGTGGCACAGTGGATAAGGTGCCAACCTGCAAACCCAAAGGTCACTGGTTGGATTCCCAGCCAGGGCACATAACCAGGTTGCAAGCCAGGTCTCCAGCCAGCTCTGTAGCTGGAGGCAGATGAAAGGCAACCATACATTGATATCTCTCTCCCTCTTTGCCTCTCCCCCTTCCCTCTGTCTAAAAATAAATAAAATCTTTTTTAAAATATTAAGAGTTGTACAAATATCAATTTAAAAACATTTTTTACCACCCAAAATAAATATTCTACTTTGGTTATCACCTGCTCTTCCTTCTCATCCTTAGGCAACCAGTAATAAACTTTCTGTCTCTATGGATCTGTCGATTCTGTATATTCAAATAAATGTAATAATATAATATGTAGCCTTTTGTGCAAAATGTCTCCATTCAGTTCAGCATGTTTTCAAGGTTCATACATATTGTAGCATATATTAGTACTTCAGTCCTTTTTATGGCTGAATATAATGTTCTATTTTATATGCAGGGGTGGGGAAAAGTAAGTTTACAATTGTGAAGATGCAAAATAGTTTATTCATGTATAGTGCACAGTATAAAATGAAAATTTATGTACACACTTGAGAGCTATTGGTGAATGAATATGTAGTACAGGGATAGAGAGTTGGAGGAATGTCAGGTAGCTTTTCCTGTGGGGTTCTCTTTGCTTCAACAGAAGAACCTGCCCCAGGCTCACTGAAAACCTATCCAGTGATGGTTTTATTTTTTGCCTGCATTTAAACATTTTCCTGAAGTGAAACACTATATAGTCACTGAACAAGTTTATCACACAAACTGCCATTTCTTTGTCAGGGTGCTATTTTCTCAATACAATTTTGCATTTCTCCCCAGTTATCAAGCATTTCCCTGATTAGTAAGGTGGGAATATCCTCCCTTTCCTCCTCCTCTTTTGAGGATAACTCCTCAGCTGCCATCTGCTGCTGTTCCCTGTGAAGGTCTTGGAATTCCTTGGTGGTGAGCTCAGTGTTATGGCCCTCTACTAGCCCCTCCACACCATCATCATCCACCTCCATGCTCACAGACTCTCATTCCTGCACAGCAATAACATCAGCCTGTTTTTCATTGGCTTCTGTCCTGGCAAGGACTTCCCCTGTGTAATGCAGGTCCTCTTTGTCATTTTCCTCTGAAAGATGCCTATCTCATCACAATTGAACACTTGTTAGAGAACAAATGCCTCAGCCTCTACATTCCTGAAATTCTGTCATCAAATTAGCAGCAGCTACTTTGTTAGAATTGGCAGTCCTCTCAGGCCACACTATACTGTGAATCTCACTTCTTCTCTTAAATTTACCAAACCACCTCCACTAGCATTAAATGAAGCACTTTCAGCACTCATTGTAGAAGTGGCTTTCAGAAGGTCAACGCACAGCCTCTCCCTTTTTCACTTATCATTGCCTTCAAAACGCTATCATTGGCTTGCTACTTTTTGCTTATCCAAATCAAGAACAATTTTCCATATCAAAAGATGCATTGCAGGAGGGAAGATGGCGACAGAGTAGAGAGCAGTGCTGATGGTGTTCTCGAGTACCAAAGCAGCTAGAGGACAAGATAGGGAGTGTGAGACGTCTTCAGGACCCTAGGGATTGGAACGGGCAGCATCTGGACACAGGGGAGCAGAGCCCAGAGGCAGAGGAGGCCAGCAGGACAGTAGGTGAGGCATTCCTGACCGACCAGCAGGCAGGCCGACGTCAGCTCTGGGCAGTGGCGGCTCTGCCCAGCAGGGCAAGTTTGACTGGGGCCAGTTCTGGCTTGCTGGTGACTGGAAGTCTCAACAGTGAAGTGCGGGCAGCGAGGGCAAATGCCGTAGGGAACGCGGAATTGAACTCTTGCAGGGGAGGGACTGTGTGAGAGACTCACTCCTGCAACAGGGAGAGGAGGCTCCCAGTGGGGCTGGAGGCGGAGGAGAAGAGTCCTGCAGGAAGCCGGAGTGGGGGAGCGGGAAGTGCACCAGCGGGGTGGTGAGAGGGCCGAAAACTGAGCTGCTGAGCCACCGGGGAAACAGCAGCTAGAAGCCCCTGCGAGGGGGGAGGCCCAGCCCTGCGCAACGACACAGGCCCCCAGGCTCCTCGGGAAACTCCAATGGCGGGAAACTCCAAGCAGCGAGCCGGCAAGCCGGGAACTAGTGGCGGGGGTAACTGATCCACCATTGCCGGAGACAAAGGCCACACCGCCCACGCCTGGGAGGGGCTCATCACACAGGCCGCTTAAAGGACTCCGAGGAGAGCTGATTGGCTTGGGGGCGTGGTGCCTGCCCCAGAAGGGCGGGACAGTGTAGGCGGACCCCGGACAGTGTTGACTGACAGCCCTGGCCTCCTCCCGAAATGCGGGGGCGGGGCCAGTCATCACAGGGACCAAGGAAGTTGCGGGCTGCCCTGCAGAAGTGCTGGGTGCGCGTCCTGGGCAGGAACCTCCGCCAGGAGTGGGAGGGGGCTCCCTGCGGGCTCCAGAACACCTACAGCCCTAAAACCCAGCCAGGCTGCTGAAGGCCCAGCCTACCTGGGGGCAGACACTCAGAATCAGCCCTACTGCGACAATCAGAGGCCCTGCCACGCGCCAAGACTGGCTAGAATATAGACTATAGACTGTAAAGTCCTGACCAAGAAAAAGAGGCAGCCTCAGGAAAGGGATTGCTGCCAATCACAAGCACCTGAATTATACCGAGAGCAATATGAACTATTAAGCCCCAACATATCCTTTGCAAAAGTTACTCCTCACATATTCTTAATCACCCCCATACCTCAATCCACCTAAATACCCAAGACCCTCCCCTACTCTCGAATTAAAGTCTATTCACTCTGTAGCTACAACGCATTCCCAGTCCTCAATCTAAGTATTCCTCCCTTCCCCAGCCTTTCTAAACCCATTCTTTATTCTTTTCTTCCTTCCTCTTTTTTTTTTTTTTTAATTTTTCTTTTCCTTTTCTTCCTGGTAAAGCCTACAGGTTCTGGCTCCACCTGGACCAATCAGAAATCATAAAGGGGGAACACACAGCTAAAACATTTCTTTATTAATATTGATTTCTCTTTGTCTTGTGACTTTCACCCCCCATCCTTTTTTTCCTTCCTTCCTCCCTCCCTCCCTCCCTCCCTTTCCTCCCTCCCTTCCTTCCTTCCTTCCTTCCTTCCTTCCTTCCTTCCTTCCTTCCTTCCTTCCTTCCTTCCTTCTTTCTTTCTTTCTTTCTTTCTTTCTTTCTTTCTTTCTTTCTTTCTTTCTTTCTTTCTTTCTTTCTTTCT
>PVIW01018208.1:0-12170 GCA_004026585.1 Noctilio leporinus | reverse complement strand
ACCCATAGAAAACACAACTCAACTGAACTGGATCTTCCCTAGGGACCCTCTGAGCCTACAGAGGAGCCTTCAACTAAAGGAAAATTTACCAAGTGGAAGTTGTAAACTTGCTGGGTTCTTGCGGTATTATCAAAATCTCCCTGAAAGACAGACTGCCCCACAGTTTGGGCAGAACTGTGGGCTATAGTTGAGAGCCAGGTGTACCTTCCTAGTTTGTACAACTCTTCACATCCCAGCCTCATGTCTCTCTCATCAGTAACACACACACACTGCTGTGGGCAGAATGTCTGTATCCTAGCCAAATGCAAATGTTGAAATACAAACTCCCAATATGATGGTATTTGGAGGTAAGACCTGTGGGAGGTGATTAGCTTTAGAGGACATGTTCTGTATTGGTCTTAGCCTATCAATAACCAAAGTGGTGGCTGGACCAGCCCTCGTGGTTCTTACAATGTTAGCAAGATGTCCTTCAGCAACCACCAGGAAACTTTGAAAAGAATAAAGATTTATAACTCACAAGACCTAGAAATTATATAGCATCCCTGGGGCCATACAGTGAGGTGGCAGGAAAGAGGGAGAGAGGTAGAGGCAGAGACAGAGAAACAGAGAAAAAAGGAGAGAACATGAACCTGGAGTTCTGCTTTTATTGGAGTCAAGGATGGGAGATGAAGGTTTTGTGAGATCACTCTGTATTGGTGAATTTAAAACAAGCATAAGGACTTAAAGCACCAGAAGAGTATTCTATGTGGACACCCTGAAATCAATCAACCAAAATTCCTAACACAAAGATCCTCAATGAGGGGAGGTGCCCTGGCTCTTTTTGTGTGTATGGTTGCATGTTGATTTGGGAGAGTTGTCTTAGGAGTGGATATCTCTTTGAAATAGATGACTCTGCAGTCAACATTTTTATTTTTATTTTTTTTAAGATTTTATTTTTTACTTTTAGAGAGAGGGGAAGGGAGAGAGAGGGAGACATCAATGTATGGTTGCCTTTCACCTGTTTCCAGCTACAGAGCTGGCTAGAGACCTGGCTTGCAACCTGGTTGTGTGTCCTGGCTGGGGAATCGAACCAGCAACCTTTGGTTCGCAGGCCAGCACCTTTGCAGTCAACATTTTAAGTCAGCCACTTGCATGACAAAACAGAAAAAGCTGAAACCATTGTCAGGGTCTACACTACATGAGATCACGAGGATGATCTCATACACTATAAAGAGGTTAGTACCCTTAAAGAGGAGAAAGAGAGCAGGGTTCTTTTTCTCACATGTGAGGACCCAGCCACGAGGCACCCTTCTGCAAGCCATGAAGAGGGCGTGTACCAGGTGCCAAATTTGCGGCACCTTGACTTCCCAACTTCCAGAAGCTGTAAAAAATAAAAGTCTACTATTTAAGCCACCCAATCAATGGGTGGCTTAAGGCAAGCCACACACTCATCCCTAACTTACTGTACAATGCACTCATACACTTGGCACACAAGACCCAAACATATACATGTACACATACACAAGCATACATGTACACACCATACCACCACACTGCACACAACACAAGCACCCATGTCTCTTCCCTCCCTGACCACAGATACATGTAGTGCTATGGCCTTGATTTACATTGATCTTTCGTAATTCTCCAAATGTGCCATGTCCTCTCTCACCTTTCAGGCCTTGACACATGCTGCTCCCTCTGTCTGGAACATTTCTCTGTGACCTGCTTCATCTGGCTTATTGTTCTTCATCCTTCAGTTCTCACCTTAGAAGGCTTTACTTCCAGAAAGCCTACCTGACCTCTGACACCTCCCCGCTCTTCCTACCCCAACTTGTTTAGATCCTGTGGAGTGCTGTAGCTGTTTTGTACTGGCTTTCAAGATAGGCCAATCAATACAAAACACCTCTTTATAACTCCATGAGTGACATCATGTTGATAGCTTGAAATGGGTTGGGGGCTTTAGACCATGGAAATGGATAAACACTACAAATGGGGGGAGGGGCATCATGTTGGTTAATCTTTTGGTAAAGCTAGTTGTTAAACACTTACCAGAACACCACTGTTTAGATCCCTCTGCAGTCTTCCCATAGCACCTTGTAATTTCCCTTTATTTGTACTTAACACATATTACTCTTGTTGTCCCCTTGTCTATATATCTCATGAGACTAGGAACTCTGGGAGGGCAGACGCTACCTAACTTGTTCACTTTTGGTACACCCAATATCTTGTACAGCAACCACCTACATTGGCCTCAACACACGTTGGAATAGATGACTAGATGATTTCTTGTTGTCCCTCTCTTATTTGATATCTGTCACAGCCAACAACTAACTAACTGTGCCCAGAAAGCCAAGGGACATTCCTGAGTCAGGTTACAATGAACACCTTTCAGAAGCTCAGAGCCAAGCTCTGGGCAGCATCTGTGACTGGAGAACTCAGTCCCACCCGGGTGATATCACTCTTTTTCCCCCCAGCCAGCTTTTATGAAGGTGGGTGGGCGAAGGCGCTTAGAAAAGCCTAAGGTGTGACTCAAAAGCAAAACTCTGAAAAGTACTCTCTCCTTTTGATAATGCCTGAACTTGCCTTAAGAAAGATAAATCACTTCTTGCCACAATCTGAGAGAGATATAAAATGTAAATGTTCCATTAGAAGGGCTTATCTTGTTTCAGGTTCACAATTTAAGTAAAAGAATCCTATAAAATCTCTTAAAAGCTAGCTTTGATGGAGATAAAGGGGAGAGTAAAGGAGCCAAGAGCTGGAGGATGTTAACTGTTTAAAATAGGGAAAGAAGAATCAGTAAATCATCTCCAAGGATGGTCACCCTAATTTCACCACCACCACATGCTTGCCCCTCCTCCCCCTTGAGTCTGGGCTGGCCTTGAGACTTTCTTGGACCAACAGAATGTAGTTGAGAGACTATAAAACCGGCAGCCGGACATGGCCGGCTCCTCATTCATTTCCACGGGTCCCTAGGGGAGCAGCTCGTCTGCTTGTTGTTGCTGTTGCTCCACTGCTGCTGCCCCCTCAAGGCTTCACTGTCACCGAAGCCACCTCCAGCGACTCATCGCATCCAACTCTCTCCACCCGCTTCTTTCCTTGCCAACCACAATCATTGACGCCATGTCAGGCTATTTGAGTGACCAAGATATGGATCAGGGGGTGCATCTCGATTTGGAGCATGTAAGAACAGGTCCTCTATCAGGAAAGAAGCTTGGAAACTCTGGGGAGAACCTGCTTAAAAAGAAGTGGGATCTTGATGCCCAAAATTGAGAATATTTTTTATCAAGAAATTCTGTGCCTGATTTGACCAGGGGCACAGTTTGAGAGGCAGAGACATGCAGAAGAAACAAGGAAATTACAATTTGGGTCACAACTGCCTAAAGCCAGTTCTGAATTTCTATGAAGCAGACTTCCCTGCAAACATTATGGACTGCAAGACAGAACTTCACTGAACCCACAGTTATTCAAGCTCAGGACTGGCCAGTTGCTCTGAGTGGATTAGATATGGTTGGAATAGCACAAACTGGATCTGCCTATCATTGTCCACATCAATCATCAGGCATTTCTAGATGTCTGTTTGCTTGGTTTTGGTACCAATTTAGGAGCTGGCCCAACACGTGCAGCAAGTAGCTACTGAATACCATAGAGCATGTCAGTTGACGTCTACTTGCATCTGTGGTGGTGCTCCCAAGAGACCATAGATACAGGATTTGGAGAGAAGTACAGAAATCTGTATTGCAAGACCTGGGAGACTGAGTGACTTTTTAGAGTGTGGGAAAACAAGTCTGAGAAGAACCACTTACCTTGTGCTTGATGAAGTGGATACGATGCTTGATATGGGCTTTGAACCCCAAATAAGGAAGATTGTGGGTTAGATAAGACCTGACAGGCAAACGTTAATGTGGAGTGCAACTTGGTCAGAAGAAGTAAGAGAGCTTGCTGAAGATTGGTGCACTAGAACAATATAAACATTGGTGCACTGGAACGGAGTGCAAACCACAGTATTCTTCAGATTGTGGATGTGTGTTATGATGTAAAGTATGAAAAACTTACTCATCTGATGGAAGAGATTATGAGTGAGAAGAATAAAACCATTGAAACCAAAAGAAGATGTGATGAACCAACTAGAAAAATGAGGAGAGATGGGTGGCCTGCCTGGGTATCCATGGTGACAAGAGTCAACAGGAACATGACTGGGTTCTAAATGAATTCAAACATGGAAAAGTTTCTATTCTGATTGCTGCCGATGTGGCCTCCAGAGGGCTAGATGTGGAAGATGTGAAATTTGTCGTCAATTAGGACTACCCTAACTCCTCAGAAGATTATAGTCATCAAATTGAAAGAACTGCTAGCAGCACCAAAACAGGCACAACATACACTTTCTTTATACCTAATAAAATAAAAGCAGGTGATCCATCTTATCTCTGTGCTTCGTGAAGCTAATCAAGCAATTAATCCTAAATTACTTCAGTTGGTGGAAGACACAGGTTCAGGTTGTTTTAGGGGTGGAGGAGGCCTGAAGGATGACGATCAGAACAGATACTCTGCAGGAAAAAGGGATGGATTTAATACCTTTAGAGACAGGGAAGACTATGACAGAGGTTACTCTAGTCTGCTTAAGAGAGATTTTGCAGCAAAAACACAGAATGGTGTTAACAGTGCTACCAATTACACAAATGCGAACTTTGGAAGTAATTTTGTGTCTGCTGGTATACAAACCAGTTTTAGGACTGGTAATCCAACAGGGACTACCAGAATGGTTATGATAGCATTCAGCAATATGGAAGTAATGCTCCAAATGTGCACAATGGTATGAACCAACAGGTATATGCATACCTGCTACTGCAGCTGTGCCAATGATTGGCTATCCAAATGCCAACAGGATATTGTCAATAAGACTTTAGAAGTGTATGTAAATGTCTGTTTTTCATCATTGCTCTTTATATCGTGTGTTATCAGACAAGATAGTTATTTAAGAAACATGGGAAATGTAGAAATGACTGCAGTGCAGCAGTAATTATGGTGTACTTTTTCACTATTTAAGTTGGATATTTCTCTATATTCCTGAAACAATTTTTAGGGTTTTTTTTTTTTTTTTTTTTTGGTACTAGAAAATGCAGGCAGTGTTTCCACAAAAGTAAATGTACAGTGATTTGAAATACAATGAAGACAATGCATGGCTTTTCAATAAAAAATATTTGAAGACTGAAAAAAAAATAAAAAGAACGTAATTGAAATGACGCACTGCCAGTTCTGGGCATCTAAGAGGCTCGGATGCTTCTATTTTCATCCTCTTTGTGTGTACTTCCAGACCTTTTCCCTATCTTTTCATATCATAAATAAAAATATAACATTGTTTTGTGTCATTTTTAAATGTTAGTTTGCATGGTACTCTATAACTTTCTCTTACTCAATGTAACTTTTTGAGATCTATTTCTGGTGATTCATTTAAGATTTCATTTCTTGCTTTAACGATGGCAACTCTGTTGTATTACTATATCACATTTTCTTTAACTACTCAAGGAACAGTCATTTGTTGCTTCTAATTGTTTTATTGTTACAAAAATGCTGCAGTGAATTATGCAGATGATCATTCATATCTCCCTATATCCAAATGCAAATGTTTCTGCACATCTTTAATTTAATTGAAACTGACAAATTATTATGCAAAATTACTGCATCAATTTATTCTCTCACCAGTAGTATTTGAGAGTGCTAATTTTCCTACAATTTGATAACTCCTGGGTAGACTCATTATTTGATAATTGCCTTTATGTGATAATTTCATTATTTTAATTAGCATAAATCTGACTATACTATATCTAGTGATGTGTTGATAACAAATGCTTCATCACTGGAAAGTTGTTTGCTTATATTCTTTGCCCATTTTTCTGTTAGGATGTCCCTTTTTTCCACATTAATATGTATTATTATCAGTTTCTTATAGATATTGTGCTTATGTGAATTCTAAATGTCCTGAACAATGTGTTTCAATATCAGATATCTCAGTACAGGAAGAAATTTAGTCACCTGATTTGATTAGAAGCAAGAATAATATATTTATAAAGCTAATATTTACAGTAATGAAAAGAAAGGGCAGAAAGCCACATAAGCCAAACTTTTTTGAATAAAATGTTTCTTTTTGAATAGTTTGTTCTAAGGTATTTAAAACTGTTAGCTTTGTCTAAAGCTAATTCTGCTCCAAATAAAGTTACAATTAAAAAATTAGAGTGCCCAGCTTTATTTAATAACTCTCATCAAATGATAACTTTAATATTTCCTAATTTTCATACATTTGTTAATTTATTTGGAATTTGGATATAACTTCTCCTTACTACTTAGTGTGATGTTATAATATTGAATAAAGTTATCCTGAAATATGGAAGGTTGTTTTTTGTTTTTAATTTAGCTTTTAGCAAGTCAGGTGACTGAGCATATAAAAAAGAAAAGCAGGTCAAAACATTTTTTGTTGCTGCTTTCATTACGATTAATAGCAACTTTATATATTTATAGCTCTTCACAGCACACATATGCAATATAACTAGAAAAAGAAGCTCATAACTCATGAACTACATATAGGATTCCATCAGCAATTCATTTTCCAAATGTTCTTTGACTTCTTGAAAGATTTTGTAGAAACATGATCTACCAAATTACGCTTGTGCTACTGAATCCTTAAAAGTGTCCCTCACCATTGAGACACCAGTGACTCTTTGTCTAATCTTTCAGCATCCTGTTATGCAGTCCCCTGCCCCTTTGCAAACCCCAAAGATACAAGTTCTCAGTTGTCCTTCCTTCTGTGAAAACCTGCTGTTCGAATAGGAGCTGATGCAGCTTGTTTCAGTGATGGTTATTGAATTGAAGCCAATTGTTTCCTTCTTCCTAACGTATTTACTAACAAAGCTTCTCTCAAATTAAGATTTAAAGCTCTGACTTTTTAAAATTGTGGTAGAAGGTACATAACATAAAATTATGTTAACCATTTTTAAGTGTACAATGTTAACTCAAAGTACCTCGTTGCTGAACAGATCTCTAGAACTTCACCATCTCGCAAAACTCAAATCCTGTACACACTGAACCACTCTTGCCCTGGTTGCACAGTCCCAGGCAACTCAACTCTACTTTCTGTCATTGAGTTTGATTACTGACCATAAAGTCCATGTGGTTCAAATTGGGCAAGGCAGCTCTGGGGATTAGAATAGTTGATGAGTTGGTGTGTCTGAAAACTCACAATGGACGAACTACTTATTGCTTTCTCCTAAATGTCATAGAAGAAAAGAAATCAAATCCTTAAAAGCACTAGCCAACCAAAATGCTGGCATTAGCAGACCAGAATTTAGGAATTTCATTTTTCCCTTTTTATTGAATTTATGGGGGTGACACTGGTTAACACAATTAGATGGGTTTCAGGTGCATAATCATGCAGCGTATCATCTGTATTGTGTGTTCACCACCCCAAGTGAAGTCTCCATTCATTACCACTTATCCCCCCTATTCCCTCCTCCATCTTCTTCCAAGGTAATCATCACACTATCGTCCATATCCTTGAGGAGTTTCGATATGACATAAAGGAGATGGGCTGAACTTGGATGTTGGCAAAACCCAGCAGATTTTGGGAATTTGCTTTCCAGGCAGTTGCCTATAGCATTTGTCCCAGTCAAAAGTCCTAAGAATACCTCTTAAAATGATAGAGTTTACTTCTAGGGAATGCCAGCATGAGCCCTGAAGCTGGAGATACAAGTAGGGTCATATCCCAGGTGACTTCTGGCTTCACTGTGGACATGGATCTCCCCACTCAGATGATAGGCTTCTCCAGCCTTCAGAAGAAGCCCATTCATCACATAGACCTATCTACTCAGAGCCAGGCTCCAATATTTAAGAAAAAAAAAAAAGGAATAAATAGAGGTATTGTTTTCATGGAAAACACAATTAATGGAAGAAACCAAATAAATCCTTTAAAAATTTTATCTAAAGAAATATCTTCTAAAAATTCAAGAAAATCATATCTACTAAATAAGAAAATAATATAAAATTCAATAAATATTTAAAACAATAAATAAATAAAAACAAATAATTCTTGAAAGTTAAAAATTGAGTTGCAAAAGTGAAAATTCAACAGAAGGATTGAACATAAGAGTGGAGAGGACTAGTGACATACTTAGCAACCTGGAAGCTTATGATAAGGCCTTTTCCAAGAACACAGAAAAAGAGAAAACTGTGAGATAAAGGTTAATAAACATGGAGCTATATCCAGAGATCTAATATTTACCCAATAAAATGAGAGGACTGAGCATGGAGGAGAAAATAAAATCAAAGAAAATGGAAGAAGAAATTTCCATATGCTAGAGAAAGACATGTGTGTTCAGATTAAAAAGTCTCATCGGGATGGATGTAATACAACAATAAAATTTTTTTAAAAAGGCTCATCATGTGCTTTATGCAAATATTAAGAAACAATGCCTTTTGGTGATTTTTATGACTTCTGAGGATAAGAAAGAAATGCCATAAACTTTCAAAAACAGGGTGGAAGAAAAGGAAAATTAGGAGGAAGAATGAATCTGGCATCACACTTTTGGCTGGCAAGCAGAGAAGCTAGAAAGCCATGCAAAATTGCCAAAATATTCTGAGGGAAAAGCATTTGGAAACTTTTCCCAGCCAAATTACTATTCAAGTATGAAGGCAAAATGGAGATAATTTCAAACATGTAAGCAATTTAGACATTTTTCCACCAATATAACCTTCTGAAAATATTACTAAAGATAAAAATGTAATCTAAGAAATGGAATAACATGGGATACAAAAAATAGAACAAGAGTAGAAGAAATGGAACAAATAACCAGTAAAGCATATAATTAAGACACATAATTTCTTATCATGAGGCTATAATATGCATTCCAATTGTTGAGCAAAAGATTCCTAAAATAGAAAATGCAATTTAAAAACAATTTGGAACAATTGTTTGAGAAGAAGGCTGAGGACGGTATGAGAAATAAAGGTGAGGAGTGGGAAAATAGAAAAATGATGCCAATGGTCTTATTTTGTATAATTTTAAGAGGAGGCTGGAGGGAGAGACTGTGCTCAGGAAAGTATGGATTAGTGGCAAGAATCCCATCCCCACAATGTCCCTGAGCTTTCCATTGAGTTTTTAAATCAATTAGCATAAATCACAATTTATCAGAACCCCAGAAATCTTATAGGACAAGAGCAGCTGCTACATAGCCTGCTGTGACGTTTTCCTGACCTCTTGTTTATTTATAAAGAAGCTGTCCATTAAGTTCATTATCCAAATTTGGACATGCTTGAGAGTGAATGGGGCTATTATCTGGATGGATTCAGGAATAATATGCATAACCCAGGACTGTCCTAGAAAAGGGGGATGTATGTTATATGGTCATCCTACCTGAAAAGTAGTCATTTGCCAGTCACATTTACTATGCTGGACAGAACCCCTGTAAGGTTGGAAGATAAAGCTGAATCCTTTCTTATCCAGTACTCATTTACAGGTTTTCAACAGCATTGCTGAAGAATTTGCATTATAAAGTATGTACTTCCATATAGAAGGGTGGTTTGCAGACATCAGGATCTCTAAATTCTTGAATTAAACTCTGCTAAAGACTGTTCTTGGTGAGAGCACCCATTCTGCCTCCTGTTTACTCCTGAAGGGGTTAACTTGAACAAAGGTGTCAGATGTGAGGTCTATTGCAACCTTTGTTTAAAGCATCGTTTCCTCACACTCCAATGCTGAGAAGCAGGGGTTATAAAACACTCCTTTGAAGGGAGTATGAGCTGGTCATAACTCAGGAACACCGAAGGCAGCATTTGTAGATGAAAAGATCATCAAACAAACTTACTAAACCCAACTGTGCTTAAAGTGCAGGGAAACCATGCAGCTAACAGCTGTAAGGCCCAGGCGTGCTGGAATCCGGTCCCCTACCCCCAGTGTCTGTCTCCACATCCTGCAAGTCTTCATTGTCTTCACAAGTAAGTCTTTACGGGGTATGAGCTTCCCAGGATGTGGGCCCTGAAACCATGTTTCAGTACATTCTTTTTGACTTGAAAGTGTTTATTCTCTGTGTACTTCTACTTTCTTACTGTCTGTAAGGTACTTTTTCAAAATATCCACACTTAGCCCTGACTGGTGGCACAGTGGATAGGCACCAGCCTGCGAACCCAAAGGTCGCTGGTTCGATTGCCAGCCAGGACACATACCCAGGTTGCAAGCCAGGTCACCAGCCAGGTCTATAGCTGGAGGCAGGTGAAACACAACCATACATTGATGTCTCTCTTCCTCTCTGCCTCTCTCCCTTCCCCTCTCTCTAAAAATAACAAATAAAATCTTTAAAAAATAATTTAAAAATATCCACACTTAGGTTGTAATTAAGTTGTCTCAAAATCATACGTGCATGTGATAAATAGGTGTGTAGACCATTTTCAATTATTCCTGAGTTTTTCTGGAAAGCCAGTATCCAGTTGTATTAAGCACAAGTTAAGTGTGAAACTGGGTGTCAAAAGAAATGTGAAATTGAGTATCTAAAACAATTGGGTTATTTTTATGCCTAATATTTAAGTTGAATAAAATATTAGAACTAACATGAAATAGAACTAATGTTCACCATTGGTTTATTCTCCCTGAAATAGATCAGCTACAATGCGAATGATGTTTAGAATCTTTATCGTGGCAGCACTGAAATCGCCCTCCAATGTTTTTCACTCAAGAGCAAGATTTAGTATAAAATAAGTCCATCTTGACCTGGCTGGTAGCACAGTGGATAAGGCACCAGCCTGCAAACCCAGAGATCACTGGTTCAATTCCCCAGCCAGGCCACATAACCAGGTTGCAAGCCAGGTCTTCAGCCAGGACCATGGCTGGAGGCAGGTGAAAGGCAGCTATACATTGATGTTTCTCTCCCTCTCTGCCTCTCTCCCTTCCTCACTCTCTGGAAATATTAAATAAATCTTTTTAAAAATAAATAAATAGAGGAGGAGGGAAGATGGCGACAGAGTAGAGAGTAGTGCTGATGGTGTTCTCGAGTACCAAAGCAACTAGAGGACAGGATAAGGAGCGTGAGACGTCTTCAGGACCCTGGGGACTGGAACGGGCAGCATCTGGACACAGGGGAGCAGAGCCCAGAGGCAGAGGAGGCAAGCAGGACAGTAGCCCACAGGCCCAGAATACAACCAGACAGCCCAAATAAAGGACACACCAAGAACAGCAAGTGGAGAAAATCTGGGAGACGGCAACATTGAACTCCATAAATCTCCTATCACAGAAGGGTGCTCAACTAAGGCAAGGAAGCAAAGCAGGTTAACCCAAGGAAAGAACAAAAATAAATAAATAAATAAATAAAGAGCAAGCAAGAACAGACACCCAAAATGGGGGAAAAAAGAATCAGTCCATCACCAAAGGGAAAGGAAGAATCCCCAGAAACAACACAAAATGAAACAGAGGCACCTGGAATATCAGATAAGGAATTCAAAAGAATGATGATAGAGAAGCTCAGTGAGCTCAGCCACATCAAAGAAAACAGTAAACAACTCCAGGAGAACTACAAAGAACTCCAGGGAAATTACAAAGAACTCCAGGGAAATTACAAAGAACTCCAGGGAAGTTACAAGGAACTTACTGAGAACTACAACAGCATGAAAAAGGGCATGGAAACTATCAATAAGTGCCAGCAGGAAATGAAGAATACAATTTCAGAATTGAAGAATACAGTAGAAGGAATCAACAGTAGACTAGAGGAAGCAGAGGACCGGATCAGCAAGTTGGAGGATAATGTAGACAAATACTCCAAGACAATACAAGAGAATCAAAAAAGGCTGAACAAGACTGAAGAGGGGTTAAGAGAGCTGTAGGACAACATGAAACGTAACAACATCCGTATCATAGGGATACCAGAAGGAGAAGAGAAACAAGGAATGGAAAACCTGTTCAAAAGAGTCATGATAGAAAATTTCCCTAACATGATGAGTGAAAACATGAATCCACTTCAGGAAGCACAGCGGGTCCCAATGAGGATCAACCCAAACAGACCAACACCAAGGCACATTATTATTAAAATGGCTAATTTCAAAGACAAAGAGAGAATCCTAAAAGCAGCAAGAGAGAAAAGACAAATAACATACAAAGGGGCTCCAATAAGGCTATCAAATGATTATTCAACAGAAACAATTCAAGCCAGAAGGGA
>PVIW01018207.1:0-12170 GCA_004026585.1 Noctilio leporinus | reverse complement strand
TTTACACAATGGAATTCTATGTAGCAGAAAGAAAGAAGGAACTTGTACCCTTTGCAACAACATGGATGGAACTGGAGAGTATTATGCTTAGTGAAATAAGCCAGTCAGTGAAGGACAAATATCATATGATCTCACCCATTATGGGACAATAATGAGCAAAACTAACAACAAGCAAAACAGAACCAAGTATATGAATACAGTGAATAGGCCTTCAGTGGTCAGGAGAAAAGGGGTTGCGGGGAGGGGGAATGGGGGAGGTAGAGGCAAGAAAGGGGAGCAGCTTAGACAAGAACCTAGTATAAAGGAACCATGGACATGGATAACTGAAGGGATTGACTTTGGCGGAAATGGGTGGGTTGGGAGGGGGACAGAGTGGAGCAGAAAGGGGATGGATGTAATACAACAACAATAAAATTAAAAAAAAAATTGATGCTAATTAAAGTTTAATATCAATTAAGGATTTTGATTAAAAAATATAAAGTATTAAAAAAAAAGTGTCATTCCTAGTGGAGGGCACACTGAGCCAATTTAAACTGGAGAACCCCCCTAAGGGTTCTGTTACAATTTAGTGCTGTAGTGTGGGGATCATTTTAAAATTGCCTGTGGCAAGTTGACGTCTTGAAGGTGCTGGCTGCCTATAACACACCTGGAAGATGGAAGGGAAATGGACCTGGAAAGGGATTGGGAAACTAAGGTTGCTTAGGGGAAAGTTTATCTCTGGGTAATTCTAGAATAATGGAATCCTGTTTCCCAGACTTGTTTGCTCAAAATGGAGTGCCTCCTGGAATAATGGAATTGTGGATATCAGGTTGGTATATATGTGCTCTGGTTCTGGCAGTTGGGGATTTTCTGACTATAGCCATTGTTATTCTGTGCTTCTGTACCAACAGAGACCATAAGAAGGGCAGTTATGTGCAGGCACCTAGAGGGAACCTGCTGGGAATAATTTTGGAGAATTGGAAAATGTCCTGCTGTCATCTTATGTCTAAGGGAACATTGATTTATTTCTGTAACACTGTCTGGCCTCAGTATATTTTGAACTGTAAGGAAAGATGGCCTGTGAATGGCTCTGTGAGCTATTATATTATTAAGGAATTAAGACAGCATTGTCTGCAATTGAAAGAGCCTGGGAAGAAACTTGACATGTTGATGTATTTGCCGCATCGTGTAACAGTAATTTGCCAGAGAAGGAGAAATGGGAAATGGTATAGATAGAGAAGTCAGGCCCAAAACTGCTCCCAGGTAGTGAGTCACAAGAACAGAAAAATGAAAAAACAGGCCTCATTAACACTTGAAATTCAGAGGACCAGTACTTGGAAAGAAAGGGGCCTGGTTTTGTGCCAAAGGCTTCCAAGGAAGTGCCCTCTGGGCATGAGAGAACAGTTGCCTTGGCAACTCCCCCTCCACTGACTGAAGTGGCTCCCTGCACAGCTCCAGCCTCTGGGCATGTGAGGGTTGCCTCTGCTGCACTGGCCCCTCCCTGTTCAAGGGCCCCTAAGGCAGCCCCCTCCCCATCCCTTTTGCAAATGGTAACTGAAGTGGCAAGACTGTTATTTAAAGAAGTAATTCCTAGGTTTAAACTTCCTCACAGCATTCAAAGGGACAATGACCATCTTTCACTTTAGGAATCAACCAGAAAGCTGGACCTGCACTCCAGAAAAAAGTTTGAAATTACTCTTCTGGAAAAGGACAAAAAGCCCTAACATAGGCTTACACTATTTCTGTTACTTTATGCCTGTGTTTGTAAATCTAGAGCCTTTTAGCCATGGAAAAGAACAAGGATGGGAAGCAGGTAGTAGATAAATCTAAAGGCATGATCTCTGAAAAGTTATAAAAATAAATAGAAATAGCAATGAAAGTTTTTTAACCTGTGAAAAGGAAACCTTAGTTACTTGTGTTCCTATTTCATGTGACTATAATATACATTGCATTTTACTCTTCGGAGCTCTGTTCTGTTCTGGAATTCTCTGTATCTGTATCTGAGACCTAGGAAAGGTAATTTGTAAACTGGTTGGGGAGAAGGCCTTTGCAATCTGGGACCTAGGAAGAATCATTTGGTGCTAGTGGAATCCAGCTTTGGGCAAAAGAGCATCTCCACCAAGAGAATGGGTAGTAAGAAGATATCATATGGGTTTTGGTGCCACAAGATGTTGTTTGGTTTTTGGTGCCATGAGGCACTGTTTGGTTTAGAGCTCTATTTGGTATAACGACATCTTCTGGTTTTAGGTTTCCTAAGGTGCCATGTGGTTTTGGTGCTATTGTAAGGGGGATGTAAGGGAGCCCCACTTAAGGAATGTAAAGGGGGTGTAAGGAGCCCCCCTTAACAGCCTTAGCTTTTGGGAGGTAGCCTTGACTGTACCCTTAACGGCCTTGGCTCCTGGAAGGGAGCCAGCTGTAGCCAGCTTGAGAGATAAGAAAGGTGCTGAAAAACTAGCTTTAATTGCTACGTCTGTTTCTGTAACCTCGCTTGCAAGGCTAGGGAGTGAAACTTCAGCTATAAAAGTTACTGTTTATCTCAGCTCTGGGCCCAGAATTTGGAGAGCTTCTCCTCTGGGACCGTGCATGAATAAAGGATTCACTTTGTTCACTTCCCCAGTGTCTGGTCGGTTTCTTTCTGAATTCTGATAGAACACCATGAGGTGCCCTTTGGCTTAGAGCTCTGTCTGAAAGGGCATGTCTTTCTAGGAGGCCAGTGGATACTGGTGAAACAGTGCCTAGTTTTCCATGTTCTGAATTATTGCTCTGTTTATACTCTGAAAGGTAAATTGATGTTTCCCAAGGAAAGTTAAAGCTTCATACTATGTAGGAAAATGTACTGGTAGAATAAGGCATGGAAATAAAGATTTGTTAAAACCTGTGAAAGTTTTTAGAAAAGGAATCGTATAGAAGAATACTACATGGAAAAGCAGTTTTGAAGGACAAGGATTTTTCTTCATATTGTATATTTTTCTCCTTACCTGATTCCTCCAGAATTTGGCATTCTAAAAAAGTAAGTAATGACTCTCTGTTTCTTTACATAAAACTAGTAAGACCAGTTGTTAAAAGAGGTTCTGTCAATCAGGACTTTGACTGGAATGTCATGCTTGAAGAAGGCATGCCCGGACTCTGTCTGGTGTTAGCAAAAAGCCCTGGGGAAATGAGATTGACTTTTGGAGCTAATAAAAGCCCACAAGGAACAGGTCTGACACCTTGGTGGGTTGCGTGGTTTGTGGCAATATTTCCAGGGAAGAAATGAAAGTTGCTTTCCTGAAAGATAGCTAGGAAGAACCTTAAGGCACAATGGAAATCCTCGATGCCTTGAGAGAAGCAGGTATTTCCAGGCAAAGCTAGACTGGATGTGTGGCTCAGCTTCTGTGCCCTGAAGGGCAGGCTGGAAAGTCAGTCAGAAAGTTCCTTATGAGTTCAGCAAAGTGAACTGAAAGATTATATGTGTTAATTGCTGCTCTTGTTATGTTTATGCAAATAAGAAAAATATAAACTGGACTTCATGCAGCCTCTTTAATGACAATGAGGTTGATTCCTTAAGGAAAAAAAAATTGAATTTGAGGAAAATCATAATGTTCAGTAGCAGAATATAAACAAGAGCAGCTAACTCTCTTTAAAGTGTGCTTTCATTTAGAAGTTGTATGTAGGTTTACAACATCAGAGATGCTTAATTTACATGCAAAAAAAAAAAAATGTGTCAAACTGCCACTGTTAAACATTATTCAGGCAAAGGCTTTGTGATTGAATGTTTTTCTGAACATTCTGGCAGTCTGGCAGACCCAGAGACTGGTTTGGGCGTTGTGATATGTAAATTAATCTGTGTATTCTTCCTTCTGTTTTCATAGGGCATAAGCCTACTTGAGTGATTATCCATACAATATAGACCTCACTTAAGAAGCTCATCTGCATCACCAGTTCCTGAGACCCAAAGGTTTGTCTGAATTAAGTAGTTGTGTTGGTTAAATATGGGGTGGTCTGTGGGCTTCACTATAAATCTGGTTTTTCTGTTCTAATGGCTTGGACAGAAAGAGCCAAGAAGTCTGAAAGGGGGGAATCCTAAAATATAGTAGGACAAAAGGGCTTTGGACAAGTGTGACATACCTTGAACACCTTTCTACAGAAAAGTCACTCTTTCTTAATGCAGAATATTGAAAATTGGTCCCCACTTTTTACATTTAGTGGTTATGGTTTAACTGTGCTTTCTAACCCTGTTGCCAAATCTGTTTCCCCAAGAGTACAGCAGGATGCCAGCTTGCCAGCAGTGCCAGCCCTTGGAAGCTGAGCATGCTGCTGCCCAGGAACAGCTAACTGACCTGGATTCTGCAAGGTCCTTTCCCATGTATGATGGACACCATCTCCCCCATACCCCCACATTTTTAGGGACCCTTGGACCCAAGGCTAGGTAGGATGACATCCATGTTCAGCTCAAAGCAGCCAGAGAACATGAGACTTCCACCTGCTGTCCTTTATAAGATGATAAAAGGTCTAAAGCCTGAAAGGGGGGATTTTTACAGAGTAGGAGAAAGCCAAAATCCCCTACTATGCAGTTTGGGGATGGGGGTGGGGTGAGACCAGATGCTTTAGCCTTTGTTCTTTTTGTACCTAGGAAATAGGAGGAGCCTTACCTAGAGGGTAGTGTTGAAAAGGCTTATAGTGCTATGTAAAGTTCTGTCAGTGGTCAGAACTGTTTACTGTACACACTATGTCAGAGGGGATTTAAAATACTGGGAAGCCATTAATCTCAGGTGCTCCTCCCCTGGATAATCAATCTGGGGTTCTTCTCCCCTGGATGACATGCAGTGGGCTTTCTCCATATGAACATGCAGAGAGGCTCCCCAAAAATGACATGCAGAGACACATGATCTCTTTCTGCTCCCCAGGATGGATGTACAGACAGGAACTCATTTGCTCCCTTGGATGGACCCATAGAAAGACAAGCAGTCTGAGAACTCACCTATTTTGAGAAGGGGGGTGAAGTGGAGGGACAGACATGCAACTTGCGCAGAGATAGGGAATTACATGTGGTATAAGAGTTAGGGAGTGTGAACAAGATCTTTCCCTAATTGTGTAAACTTTCAGTTTATAACTGGAACGCTAAGCTGTGAATGGTTGTGATTCTGAAAGATGGTATCTTTTGCTTGTCTGTTTTAAAGCTAACCTAATCTGGAATTACTGTATATATTTTGGGTGTTTTTAAAGGGAGTGAGATTTAATGGCAAATTACACTTTTAATATTATTTGAATAACTCTCAAAGAAACAAAGATACCTTGCCTTTTTACCAAATTTTGTTATTAAGAGTCATTCCTCGTGGCAGGCAAATTGAGTCCATTTATACTGGGGACCACCCTTCAAAGTTGCTGTTACAAACTGGTAATTCTCAATGGGAAATACAGGGGATACCCTGAATCCCAAGAGTTTAGTCCTAAGACCTGGGAACTTTTTCTTTTCCCATGTACACCATGACCAGGTTACAAACCTAACCCCCCACAAAGTCCCCTGTGGGACGTATTCTTAAGAACTAAGTTATACTACTGCATGGCCATCTTAAAACTCAGGGGGTTCCTTAAAAACTAATAAAAGCAATATTCAGGCCTCTTTTGAAGTGCTATATAGCAAGCCATTTTTAACTTTGAATTTAATATTTAAAACATTAGAAAATTTAAACCCATAATCAATAGTCCCAGAAACAAGTCATGCCAAGCTTACTCTCTCTCCTGCCTCTTCTATAGCCTCTATAAAAGTTGTCATGGTAACTGAATAATATAGCAGACTATTTTTAGCCCTGGCTGGTAGCACAGTGGATAAGGCACCAGCCTGGGAACCCAAAGGTTGCTGGTTTGATTCCCAGCCAGAGCACATAACCAGGTTGCAAGCCAGGTCTCCAGCCAGGTCTGTAGCTGGAGGCAGGTGAAAGGCAACCATACACTGATGTCCCTCTCTGCCTTTCTCCCTTCCCCTCTCTCTGAAAATAATAAATAAAAAATTTTAAATGTAATTTTAAGGATATATATAAAGATATATCCAAATCTTTTCTAATACTGCTCTCATTGTCTATTTACATAAGTACCTTCTTAATAATATATAGTATATAATATTACATTTTATTATAACTACTAAGTTATTAAATTTTATTCCTTATGCTCATAAATTTAACTTAATAATAACTCTAGTTACCTATATATTTTTAAAAACACTTAAAAATGTATTAAAGGTTTTAAAATATATGAACATAAAAATACAATCTATTCGCATATTTCCTACTGAAGTATTGAGTTAAAAAATCTAGCACAATGAAAATATGTACTCCAATAGCAACAACAATTTTTGAAAAGTGCATGTACTTCTGCATACAATATATATACTATACACATAGTATATATAGATATACTATACTATAGTATACACATAGTTTTGTGTATCTGTATCTTTGTTATGGGGCAAAAGTGCTATTATTTATGAATATTTCTTGCCAGTCCTTTTTTGCCTACAGAGTTTTTTTTGAGAAATCAGCCATTATTACATGAAGAGATAAAGTACTTATTTAAGAAAATGAAGATGAACACTATGAACATTAAAATGGCAACACATTCACATCAACTGAATCTAAAAAAAAAACTAAGCAAACAACCAGAACTAACAGAATCATATGTATGGGGATCATTTGGAGGGTTATCATCTGGGAGGGGAAATGGGGAGAAAAGGAGAAAAGGTGTAGGAGTTAAGAAATCTAATGAATAGGTGTAAAATAGACAGGGTTTATTAAGAATAGTATAGGAAATGGAGAAGCCAAAGAACTTATACACACAACCCATAGACATTTTATTTGCATCAACTTGAGAAACTCAATGATAAACTCATTTGGATGAGAAAACTGCAATCATTTGTATATTCTACACTAAATTTTCACATATTCACTGAGACTCTTCAGAGATAGCACAAAAAACATTTTGTTTTCATCGAAGCACTATTTCTGCTACTTTCAACTCATGGTATCAGAGTGTTTCCCAAAATTCACAACACAATGTTACAATATTTATACAAAAATATCACAGCTGTAACCAGATGAATCATTTGAGAAAGTGTAATGCTCTGGAAATGATGGAACCTAACTATTTCTTCATTTATTGCCAATTTAGTGCTAGGCCTCATTGGAACGCCCAGTGCCTTCATGGGTTAAGTTGTGCAAATAAGAGAAATTGAATGCTAAAATGATTTATATGAGAGAACCACACTTATTCCTACATTCTACAGTAAATTTCCACATATTCATTGAAAATCTTCAGAAATTTTACAGAAAATCATAGTTTTCTTTAAGGCATTGTCTCTGCTTCTTTCTACCCTGGGTATCCTAGTGTTCACCAAAATACAGATGGAATCCTAACATTAGTCAACCAAAAATATCATGGTTCAAAACCAGAGGCTTCCTCGGGGAATGTGTATTTTTTTGGCCCGAGTGAAATTGTAGAGTTTCTTTAAGATTTTCCAGAGTGGGTAGGCCAATATGGAAGAAAAATTATTTTCATGGTTTCAGGTTTACTTAATTCAGAAATTGAATGTGAAAATGATTTCTATGAGAAAACCAAATTCATTCTCACAGTATACACAAGATTTCCACATATTCAGTGAGAATCTTCAGAGATAGCACAGAAAAACTTAGTTTTCAATAGAGCTCAAATTCTGCTTCTTTCAACTCTGGAAATCTCAGTGTTTCCCAAAATTGAGAGTGGAACTTTATAATACTAGATCCAAAATGGCATGGTTATGGCCAAAGTATTCATTGGAGAACATGTACCTCTTTGATACACATGGAATTTTATAGTTTCCTCAGGATTTGGGATATTGCTGCCAGGTCATGATGGAAAACACAGGGTTTTCCTGGTTTAAGTTGTACAAACTTGAGAAACTCAACAATAAACTCACTAGGATGAAAAAAAAAACTTCAATTATTCATACATCCTACTTTAAATTTTCACATTTTCACTGAGACTCTTTAGAGTTACTCCCCCCTCAAAAAATTTTGTTTCCTTTGAAGTGCTCTCATTGCAACTTTCAACTCTGGATATTATAGTGTTTCACATAATTCTTACTGAAATTTTACAATATCTGAACAAAAATATCACCATTATAACCAGAGGAATCATTTAAGAAAAGTGTCATTCTTTGGTAATTATGGAACCTAACTTTTTTTATTTTTTTATTTTTTGCAACTTTACTGCTAAGATTCACTGGAATTCCCAGTGCCTTTATAGTTTAAACTGTGCAAATAAGAGAAACTGGACTCTAAGCTGATTTCTATGAGAAAAGCACATTCACTCTCATATTCTACAATAAATTTCCATATATGCACTGGAATTTTCAGAAATTTCACAGAAAATCATAGTTTACTTTAAGTTACTCTCTCTGCTTCTTTCTACTCTGTATATATCAGTTTCCCCTAAAATCCAGACTGAATCCTAACATTAGTCAATCAAAAATATCATGGTTCTAACAGGAGGCTTCATTGGAGAATGTGTATTTCTTTGGCATAAGTGAAATTGTGGAGTTTCTTCAGGATTTTCCCAGAGTTTGTAGGCCTATTTGGAAGACAAAGGGTTTTCATGGTTTTAGTTTTACTTAAGAAACTGAGTGTGAAACTGGTTTCTAAGAGAAAACCACATTTATTCTCACATTATACACAAGATTTCCACATTTTCACTGTGATTCTTTAGAAACAGCACAGAAAGCTTAGTTTTCTTTAAAATATTTTTATTTATTATTGTTAGAGAGAGGGCTAGGGAGAGAGGCAGAGAGGAAGATAAACATCAATGTGTGGTTGCCTTTCACCTGCCTCCAGCTACAGAGCTGGCTGGAGACCTGGCTTGCAACCTGGTTATGTGTGCCCTGACAGGGGAATCGAACCAGCCACCTTTGGGTTCACAGGCTGATGCCTTATCCACTGTGTCATCAGCCAGGGCAGAAAGCTTAGTTTTTAATAGAGCTCAAAGAACTGCTTCTTTCAACTCTAAAATATTAGCATTTTCCAAAATTGACACTGGAACTTTACAATACTAGATCCATAATAGCCTGGTTCTAGCTGGAGGATTCTTTGGAAAATATGTCTTTCTTTGATACACATGGAATTTTACATTTTCCTCAGTATTTGGAATATTACTGCTAGGTCTTGTTGGAAAACACAGTGTTTTCATGGTTTAAGTGCACAAACTTGAGAAACTCAGTGATAAACTCATTTGGATGAGAAAACTGCAATCATTCATACATTCTACACTAAATTTCCACATATTCACTCAGACTCTTTAGAGATAGCCCTCCAAAAGCATTGTTTTCTGTGAAGCACTATTGCTGTTATTTCAACTCTGGATATCAGAGTGTTTCTCATAATTCACACTCAGACTTTCCAATATTTTTACAAAAATATCACACTTACAACCAGAGGAATCATTTGAGAAAGTGTCATTTTTGGCGAATATGAAACCTAACTGTTTCTTTATTATTATTATTATTTTTTGCCACTTTACTTCTAGGTCTTGCTGGAACACCCGATTCCTTCATGGTTTAAGATGTGCAAATGGGCCCTGGCTTGAAGCACAGTGGATAAGGTGTCGGCCTGCAAACCCAAAGGTCACAGGTTTGATTCACAGCCAGGGCACATAACCAGGTTGCAAACTACGTCTCCAGTTAAGTCTGTGGCTGGAGGCAGGTGAAATGCAACCAAACATTGATGTCTCTCTCCCTCTCTGCCTCTCTGCCTCTCTGCCTCTCTCCCTTCCCCTCTTTCTAAAAATAATGAAATAAAATCTTAAAGAAAAAGATGTGCAAATGGGAGAAAATGAATGGTAAGGTTATTTCTATGAGAGAGGCACACTGATTCTCATATCCTTCATTAAATTTTCCATATTAACTGAAAATCTTCAGAAATTTCAAAGAAAACCATAGTATTCTTTATGGCACTCTCTCTGCTTCTTTCTATTCTGGATATCCCAGGTTTTTCCAAAATCCAGACTGAATCTGAACATTAGTCAATCTATGGTGCTGATTGCTAAGTGTCATTTTTCTCCTTCACAAATGACAGAATTTCCAAAACCCGGTTTGGTGATAAAAGATCCTTTCCACATTGTTGTGTTTTCTTGAACTCCCTGACATTGTTAGTATCACATTTTGTTCTGCGTTTCTGTTCCTTAAGTATAGTATCTCCCACAGCATGAGAAAAGCTCTTACTACACTTTCTGTTCTGGTTTTTCTTGAATTCCGAGATGATGCTAGTTTGATGGTGTCTTCTAAGATGCCGTTTCTAAGTCTAGTTTCTCCCATTCATGAATGCATTTACAGAAATGACAGACTTTACAAAATCCTGTGTGGTATGAATAGTACAACAAAATTTTTGATTTTTGCCTATTTTGAATTCCCTTTAAGTGTTAGGGTGACATTGTGTTCCCAGATATATATTGCTTAGTGTCGTCTATCCTCTTCACAAATGCAGTTACAGAAATGACAGATATGACAGCTTTTCCTGAATCCTGTGTGGTACAAAAAGCTCTCCTAGAGCTTTGGGGTAGTTTTGCATTTTTTGAATTCCCTTCAAGTATTAGGGAGACATTGTGGTCTTTGATGCTAACTGCTAAGTGTCTCATCTCCTCTTCACAAATGCAATTACAGAAATGACAGATTTTTCAAAATCCCATGTGGTGGGAAAAGCTCCTTTCCACATTGTTTGTTGTGTTTTCTTGAATTCCCTGATGGTGTTAGTGTCACATTTTGTTCTAGATACTGTCTCTGAAGTGTGGTATCTCCAATTCACACATTAATTGATTGTAATAAAGTATTTTTGTGGCATACATGAAATTGTAGAGTTTCTTCAGGATTTTTTACATTACTGCTAGGCATATTTGGAAAGCACAGTGTTTTCATGGTTTCAGTTGTACAAAATTGAGAAACTGAATGTGAAACTGATTTCTATGAGAAATCCACATTCTTTCTTACATTCTACACTCAATTCCCACATAGTCACTGAAAATCTTCAGATTTTTTACTTTTCATTCAAGCTCTATGTCTATTTCTTCCTACTCTGGGTATCTAAATTTTTCCCAAAGTTCAGACTGAATCTTTACATTTGTCAAATAAAAATATCACGTTTCTAACCAGAGACATAAAAGGAGACCATGTATTTCTGTGACATACATGAAATTGTAGAGTTTCTTCTGGATTTTTTACATTCCTGCTAAGCCTATTTGGAAAGCACAGTGTTTTCATGGTTTAGGTTGTCCAAACTTGGGAAACTGAATGAGAAACCCATTTATATGGAACAACGGCAATCATCATTTCCCCATATTCACTGAGAACTTTCAGAGGTATCACATTAAAATCTTAGTTTTCTTTGAAGCACTATCTTTGCCTCTTTCTCCTCTTGATATTAGAGTGTTTCCCATAATTCACACTGAAATGTTACGCTATTCTAACAGCAAAAACCCCACCTTTCCAACCAGTTGAAACATTGGAGGATGTGTATTACTTTGGTACATTTGCTACTTTATTGTTTCTTCATTTTTACAACTTGACTGCTAGGCCTTTCTGGAAAACATATTGTTTTCACAGTTTAAGTAGTACAAACTGGACAAAATGAATGCCAAAGTGATTTCTATGAGAAAACCACAATCATTCTTCTGTTCTACATTAACTTTCCACACAGTCACTGAAAATCTTCACAAAATTTCAGAGAAGCTTAGTTTTCATTCAAGCCCTATCTCTGTTTCTTCCTACTCTAGATATCTCAGTTTTGCCCAAATTTCAGTCTGAACCTTGATAGTAGTCAAATAAAAACATCCCTTTTCTAACCAGAGGTATCAATGGAGAACATGCATTTCACTGGCATACATGAAATTGTAGTTTCTTCAGGATTTTTTACATTCCTGTTAGGCCTATTTGGAAAGCACAGTGTTTCCATGGTTTAAGGTGCACAAACTTGAAAGACTAAATGCAACACTGATTTCTATGAGAAATCCACACTCATTCTTACATTCCAAACTTGACTTCCACATATTTACTGAGAAGCTTCAGGGACATCCACAGAAAATCTTATGTTTCAATAAAGCACTTTTCCTGATTCTTTCTTTTTCTTTTTTTTTTCTTTTAATTTTATTGTTGTTGTATTACATCCATCCCTTTTTTTCAACCCTCTGTCCCCCTCCCC